>BLXL01010935.1:0-12488 GCA_023170135.1 Acarapis woodi
TTATTCAATAAACTTTTATTCATTTGTTGACTAACGATTCAAAAACTTAATCTGATAAAAAATTTTAAAAAAAATATATACATAACATTGATCAATCATAGGTATTTTTCAGAAAATACGGAAAATTATTGATTTTCAAGCAATGCTCATATTATTTAATTATAACATTTTAAAATAAAGTTCCAATTAAATAATTATTTATTTTTAATAAATAAATTCACTTCATTCAATAAATACTATTATTTGTCTCAGGTTTAGTTGATTATATATTATTACTATAGACATGTAGGTAATATGATTACATTTGTAAATATGTTTTGGTTGTTATGGTGAGAATAATTTGTAATAGTTTTGTTATGGCTTCAAAAATCTAATGTGTCTTCATTTATTCAGAACTTTACAATCATTTAACCTCCAAATACTAATTTATAAATTTCGTAATCGGAATATGTGACTTCAGTTTTTTCTCAATTTTTTTTTTCCAATATTTTGCTTGAAAATTTTTCTAATGTTTTTGATATCATTTTACATTATTTAGTGACTAATTCGAGGTACATTGTAGTTTTATATAATAATTTTTTTTATCGTATCATCAATATTCAACAAACATCTTTCAAAGTTCAAATGTTCTTGTTTCATACACTAAATTGGTTATTCAAGCCGCTAAATTAAATTTTTTTAATTCAAAAATTTAAACAAACATTTAATTTCAATTTCAAAAATCTTTTTATCAAACTTGTATATTTGTGAATTAAAAAAAATCGTAAATTTCAAAATAAAAATTCGCATAAAATATTTTTCTTTTATTCATAAAGTAAAAAACTTTCAATCAAATATTGCTTGAAAATAATACATTTAAATTAAGTCAAATGGAAATTTTAAATTTTTGATTATGATTGTTTAGTTTTCTTTAGAAAAAAACATGTTCCGAGCTAAATTATATTTGGAATGTGTTTCTACCACCTGTTCACAAAAAATATATTATATTGTGCTAGAAATTTATTGATGAAAACAAAATTTTCAATGTCCATCTTCAGAAAAATCAATTAGTGGGGATTGTTTTGTAGAAAAAAAATTATTTTTCTATTCACATCACATCGACTGCTAATAATCACCTTTTGAGAGATTGAGTCTAAAAATTAAAAAATTTATTTGATACCGATTCGTCACATAAGAAACAATTGCAAATATTTTTTGAATTTTTTAATACCATTGAAGACATCTTAATAAATAGGGAAATTTTAGTCAGTCAAGTTTTATAGATTTTTTAATCGATTGATTGATTTGTAATTTTAACGATTAAAATTTTATTGTAAAATTTTGCTAAAAAAATGCTTTCAATTCAAAAGTAGGTATATATTTTAAATTGAACTGTAATTATTTCATAGAATCTGCACAAAATTTATTTTGTAAACATGCTCACAAGTTTACATATTTTTTGAATTTCATCAATCACAAAAATCTTCATGCAAACCTCTCGATTGAAATCTAGTTATTATAAATTCATAAAATTACCTAATCCATTTTCATGAAATATATTCAAAAATTTTCTAAAAAACAAAGTATAAATTGTTGTTATATCCCGGTCTTATAATTTATGATTGATTTTTTTAAATTTAAAAGAAAAAAATAATGATAAAAAACATTCACATGTGTTACCGAATATTATTTGCAACTAGTTGTGCATTTTCAATCACCAATATATTCAACAAGTATTCTTTATATATATTTTCTTTTAAATTTTTTTGAACAATTTTCTACAATTCAAAAGTGATTGAAATAAATTCATCGAAATTTTTCCATCATTTGTGTATCTTCCGAATGGCTTTTTTTTTATAATAGTTTCGTTTTTTATAGTTGTGACTTTGGTGTTTGGTTTAAAAAAAATCAAACTGAAAGATAAAAATACTAAACACGAATTTTTAAGAGTAATGGTTCATTTGTTTTCATAGATATTCGTGCACAAGTCACATTAATTAACAAAATAAATTTTCTAAACTTCCGCTTATTTATTCAAGTTATTTAAATCGCTTGAATTAACGTTTATTTTTCAATCTCTTTTGCGGTGACTATAATTGAAAATTTTTTAGTTTTAAATAGAGCGAATTTCTCGATAAATTTTGAAATATAGTCATTATTTTCCAAAATTTTGTTAAGTTGATCATATCTCATCTATTTTTTTTTTTTTTTTGCAGTTTTTAATGAGTTATACATATTTGCCACAGATTCTAAAATTAGGATAGTAAACAGTAGTGTACTTTGTGCATTAAAAGTTAAAATTTAGTATCAATTTTTTTTATCGCTATCAGTCTCAAATAAATATTATCAATAAAACTTTATTTTAATTGAAAATTTTGTAAAAAAAAAAAAAGAATTTTATTTATGAATAACCTGAATTATCGCCTTAATCTACATTAATAGGTTGGCAAAGAAGTAATATATCTTGTCCAGAATTTAAAATGTTGACATTAAATGTAAATGATCTTGAGTCAAGCACAGATAACAGCACGAATAATGTTCGAACGATGATAGAAACAGCTAAACCATCTGCTGCATTGGAAGATTATATCGAAGAGATTAGACTGAAACAACGCCAAGCAAGTCAGCAAGCAAATGAATTAAATGATGATAGAGAACAGGATCTAATTCTGGCTGCTGAACTAGGTAAAGCATTGCTTGAACGTAATGAACAATTAACATTAGCAAATGAAAGTATCACGGAACAATATTCTCAGAAGCTTGAGGCAAGTTTTTACTTTTTTTTATTAATTTTTGTTTGAAATAAGCTCGCATTATAAATTGAATTCTTGTTTATTTTGATCTTTTTAATAGACTGATTCTAAAAAAATTATCAAAAAATTTGATCACTTAAAATGGATACAAGTAAAATAAATGTCAAATTTTTATTAGCTTTTTTAATATAACTGATATAAATTTTTTTTTTTGTTCATTTAATATTTAAAAAATAATAAATTTATAATTGTTTTTTTTTCATTGTTTGTTTGTTGTAGCTCTTAAGATTTTTTTTTTGTTTGAAGAGAGTTCAGAGTGCGCATATATTTTTTAAAATATTCTAAGATAAAATAAATTTTTATCGAAAGCAAGAAATAAAATGAAATGAATTTTTGTTCGTTGAAGATTATTAATAAAATATTATCAAAGTTTTATGTCAAGTATCATAACAGATATATATTAATATTTTCAATTAATTTCAAATTCATGACTTTGTTTTTAAATACATAATAATTAATTTGATCACAATTAGTTAGACAATGAATTCATTTACTAAATAGAATATTTGATAGAGGTCTAAAAAAAATTTTATCTAAAATTATAGATTATGATTAATGATCATAAAAATCGAAAAAATAAAATTTTTTGTGAGATTATTTCTTTTTCAAATTTTTAGTTGTGTAAATTAATTTTATAAATCGTAAAGATAAAATTGTCAGATCGCAATCAGGGCGATTATAATTTTAGAAAAACAAAATAAATTTTAAGAAATTCGAGTTTAAAAAAAGAAAATTTTTTTGTAAATGATCCAATAATAAAAATATTTTATAGTTTCATTATGGCCAAGGAAAAAACTAATAACATAAATTAAAATTTTGTTTATTTTTTTATATATTAAAACTAGAAAAACAATTTATTATTTATGCCGCAAAAATGTTTCATTTAATGAGATTGTTCATCTTACTAAACTTATCAAAATAATTCAAATATATAATTTATTTGATTAAAATTATTCAGGTAATTTGAAATCATTAAATTATTCAAATATATTTGTTAGAATCATTTATCCACTTGAATGATGACAATCAAAATTATTGAGACAACTGATTAGTTAACTATAATAATGGAACTCTCAAAAATTATTTATTTCAACTATTATAATTCGAATAATAAAAGTTTTTAATCTTCATGTCTGAAAAAGAAATCAAATTAATTTGAAGTACTAAAATCTTTTTTGCTAGCCAATTTAAATTACAAATTGTAAAATTTTTTTGAAAAGAACTTAATTTGATTTATTAGAAATCAAGCCGTATAATTTCTAGATTTCAATCTTTTTTATATAATTTAAATATTCGATATATAAAAAATTAGCAAGCAGTTATCATTTGAGAACAAATTATTTGATAATGAATCAAATTTTTCATTTATAAAAAAAAAAATTCGAAATTTTTAGTAAATTTAAAAAATTGATTTAATCCAAAATGTATAGTCATCGATTTCAATATCACAATTGATATTGTGCATTTATTATATTAATGTTTAAGATAACGTGATTAATCTTTCTCATCATTTTTTTTTATTTAAATGCAAATATTGAAAATTTTTAAGTTTTGTTTTCAACTCTTTTCAAATCAGTTCTGCTTCCAATATTTAATAGTGTGATTCGAATTTGATTTTTGAATTATTCATTTATTTTTTTTTTAAAATAATTGTTAATGAAAACAAAATTATTCTTCTCAAAGGCTCAAATAATTATACTTTATTCTTGTTATCCATAAAAAATATTCGGTAAAAAACTGCGGGTAATATTTAATCAAATTAATAAAAGGTATTAAAAAGGGTCGATAAGTTTTGTAAATTTGAATAATTGATCAAATCATTAGTTGATTTAATTAAGATTTTGATATTTGATTGTAGATAAAAATCAGTTGGAAGAAATGTTTCAGTCAGATTTGAATTAAAAAAAAATTTTTTATTCTTTTAATTGTTTATCAATTTTCGAATTCGATTAAAATAAAAATTCAGATCTGAATTGTTTATTGAATGACACAAGTGATTCTGATTATTTTATAAGAAGAAAAATTTTTAATTATGTACTCATTAATCATTTTTTATTGTATCCTGAATAGTATTTCATTAAAACTTCAAAATTACTTTTCTATTTGCATTTTTAATTTTTCAAATGTAAATATTCAGGATTTTTAGTTTTTTATAAAGTGAATCAAAAATAAAAAACTTCTTACTTGATTATATGTAAAGATAAATTTTTATCTTTGAAAACACAAAATTGATGGATAATGATAATGATGATCATTATAAAACTAAATCGTCTCTTAAAAATCATCTTGATTACGAAAGTTAAATTCAATTTAATGATCACACCTTGCCGGTAAATTATCTTATGTTCCAAATCATTTTAATTCATCATTGATTATCTACAACACTAAGAATACTTTTTATTTTTAGAGCATCAAATAAAGTCAATTATCGGAATATTATTTTTGTTTTTTATCCTTCGATAAAAATTTTTTAACTATTGTTTAGTATAATAATTTATTATTTAATAAAGAATTGTTTCTGTCACAATAGTCACTTTAAGCTGATGGTTCATCCAATCGACTCACATTATCTTTGTACTTTTAAGATGACAAACAATAATAAACTACTAAATGTTGTTCTTTTGTCAATCGAGTGTTAGAACAGTCTAATGGCATTATTTTAAATACTTTTGTTTGACTAGATTAATAGGAAATTCTATAATGAAATTCTTTCTCAATTTTATATTGAAAAATTTTAAAATATTCTTACGACTAACAACTTATATTACAGTTTAATCTTTAATAAACTTTAATTATACACATTTGTTTAGATATTTTCAAAGTGGAAGTATAGAAGTAATTGGAGTATAGATCGCAAAAATATGCATTTTATCAATTTTTATGAATTATGAGATATGCATTATATTTCATAAATTCTTAATCATTTCAATAGACTTTTTCTTGATTAACTATATAAATAGAAGCATCAACTCGTAAAGTGTTTGATGCGAATTTAGCATACCTAATTGTGTCTTAAAAATATTTTTTCAAGATTTGATGCTGTTGTACCAAATCTTAATAGTTCACTGAAAACAATCAAAAATTTGAAAAAAGAATTATTTTTTCGTGCTAAAGATTTTTTTATTATTAACTATTAAGCACTCAAAAGTAGACTTAATTGACATCATGGCTTGCAATCGGCTGATTCAAATTTTACATTATATTATTTAACGAATTAAACAAAATACAAAAAAATTAGGTAATTAGTATTCATGCATTTGTATATGCTACAATATATTTCGGCTTAAAAAATACTCTTTTGGCTAATAAGATATGAATTTTTAGAATGCGTGTTCAATGTAACTAAAAATTCAACTAATTTTGATAAATTCTCCAGTACTGAAATCGAAATCAAATTTATATTTAAAAACAAAAATTTTAAGAAAAATTTTTGGTTCTAAAAAACTCGAACTATTTTGATCAAATATGTTTGTTTAAAAAATAAAAATCTGAAATAGTGAATCTCTTGATAATTTGAAAATTTTAATTCACTGGACCTTTAATAATGAAAAATGCATTTTTGAATTTGATGAGAACCTTCTGAAATGAATCGACACAGTAGATTAAATGGGATCAAAGTTCTCAAATCATAAGTTAAATTAAAATAACATGATGAATTTTTTCAAATTATACATAATTTATAACAATTTCGTATATCAAAACCAAAATTTCGATTAAACTGCATAATGTATAAGATTAATCAAGTTAATCGGAAGAAATTTGATTCGAAAAAATTATTGAATTAAAACGAAACTAACCGCTTCTTTCAATCAAAACGATTTATATAAAGCAACAATTTATTTTTTCATTTGTTCTTTTTGGTTTTTTTCAAAATTACGTGTTTGATTTTAGGCATTTTACTCAATCAATTATTATTTTAATGATAGATGTCTGATAGGCGCTAACTTTAATCATAATAAAGATTCGATAATAAAAATATATCTTAATTATGTTATTTGAAACTTATCTGCTTTAAATATATTCATATTATTCTAAAATCTTCTAATAAAAATTCATCAGTGAAAATATAGTCACAAAAATTTTTAGTAGTAGGATGATAATTTTATATTAATAAGTCATATTTCAATAAATTAAATAATACAAAAAATTTTTCTAAATCATTATCGGATATATAAAGATTTTTTTTAATGTATTGAAATTTATTTTTAAAACGACGTTCTGAATGCTGCATTTTTCAAATTAAAAAAATATTTACCTGGAAAAAAAAAATTTTCGGTAAAAATATTTTTAAATACTTTTATTCTTTCGATGGTTTCAAATATAGAAATTTGAAACATAAAATTCTAATTTACCAATGAACAAAATATTCTAATATAGCTTTGTATAAGCAGAAAACTAATGATTTCAAATTATATCATCGTGGATGAATCCATGGTTCAAAAATTTCAAGTTACATATAATTAATGTACATCACATTTATTGCATAGATACATTCCATTATTTTAAAAAAAATATCATTTATAAGGTTGTTTAACCGATACTCATTCAATCCGAATATATATATGAATTCGTATTATTTTTGGAAACTATTTAGTTAACAATTTAAAGAAAATTTCCACAAATAACTAAATAGCAAATCATTAACCGATTTGTTAAATATATTATATTATGCTTAGGTATATATGTTCATTATATTTTATTATATCCTCATATAAATTTATTTTTATTTATCGACGATTTATTTTTTTCAGCTCTAAATTCAAAACATAAGACAAGATACATGATCTTTTATTAATTTAGCAAAGAAATAAATACTGTAATTCAAAAAAATAAATGAAATATGCATCTTTTATGCAAAACCAGATTTCTAAAATAAAAAAAATTCAAATTATAATCAAATTAAAATATTTCTGTCTGATTCATATTTTTAGCATAGTCTAAAAATTCAAATTTAAGAAAATTTGAAAAATTATGACCATTGTGATGATTATTTAAACTTAAAATGATTCAAAATCTTATGATATTGTTAATTTGAAAAAAAATCAGACACACTTATCATTGTCAAACACGTGGTTCAAAAGCGTATTGAAACTGTAAGATAATTTTCGTTGTCACTAGTTGAATATAATTTTAAAACATGTGTCATTTAAATTTTTTATCAATAGGCAGTTAAATAGTAAGAAAATTATGCTGTGAAAATTTTTAATTCGAAAATTCTTTTCCTAATTTCATGTCTATCTACTTTATATTCTTAAATTTTACTCAATAGTTCAATATTTTCTATTTCTAATATTTCATTCTAAAATGCACTTTGAAAACAGCAAAAAACTAAATATTCGGAATTTCTATTAGCCATCTGTACAATGCAAATAGAAATTTTTCTTTTGACCTTATGCTGGCAGGAAATTTTATATCAACAATTTATTATTATTGAATGGAATCACTTTTAGAATGTCGTATGATTAAATGAGAATTCTTTTTCGTAAAATATAATAATTATTTAATTTTATAATATTAAAAAACCCTGCAAAATTAGAACAAGATCTCAAGTGTTTCGATTTCGATGATTGTAGATTGTAAAGTAATAGTTACGTAGTATAAAAAATTTATGACGTATGTTATAAATTTTTTACAAATTTACGTAAATTAAATTTTTGCATTTATGTTTTCTTGTCGAAATAGTTATTCGTTTTTTGTATTATGATAAAAATCATTTTATTATTATTCTTTTTTTTCAATCTATAATTTTTACCGCCAATATAAATATTATTTGTTTTCAATATTTGCATTAAGATCTATGTCATACCCTATAATGTAGTAACTAAATCTGTAATGTACATAGAATAGGCTGAATTTTTTTTGAATGAACCCATAAAATACTAAAATATAATTCAAATAGTTTTTAGAAAATGAAATTTTGATATCTTTTAAAATTCTTTATTCCAAGTCAGATATATTATATTCGCCTATCATGAAATTAGATTCACATGAATTCATTGGAACAATATTCAAGTTATATATAAATGCTTTTAGACTATTTGGAGAAACGTTCATTTTAAAAAGAAAATTTTTTTCTGTTCTATGAAATTTTTTTATTATTTGAATCACCTATGAAAAAATTTAAAAAAAGGTACCGAATGTTTTGTACTTTACACTTCACAAGAAAAAATTATAATGTGAGTGTAAATGTTAAAGCCAGAAATCTTTCAGGAAGAATTGTGTTTGAATTAAAATTTTTATACTAATAACTAAGAGAGCTTAGGGGAACACCTAACTTCCGATTTATAAATTCTTCAATTGTTACTAGATCTATCATATACAATTCAGGTTAGGTTTATTTTTTCATACCATTTTTTGTGTGGTACGAAAAAAAATTCTAATTTTTCAATTCGATCTATTTGTACTGCAAAATAAATTATTCAATACAACAACATTTACTCATTTACCTTTCATTTTCTACATTTAAATACAAAACATCAGTTTGACGACTTAAAAAGTGCAATTTTAATCGTTTCATAAATCAAAATTTTTATGAATCAATTTAAAAAATCTGAAAACTGCAAATCTCAAAGTATTCAATTCAAAAATAATTTTATATAAATTTATTATAGCATCATTTTCGAAGATTTATCAATATCATTATGTTTTGTAAATGTTATTCAATTTGACAAATAAATTGTTATTTTTTTATTATTATTTTAAAAATTTTGTCACTCCAAAGTGATATTGAATTTTTTATCTTTTTTTTTTTTTTTGATAATTAACGTGTTCAATTATCGCTTTATCAAGTTTATAAATAAAATGAATGATTAAGAAAAAACAAACACGTGACTTATTGATCTGCAATAACAAAAATTTTTTTCAGTAGAAAATTAGAACATAATAAAATTATTGCTAAAATTATAAAAAGTATACTTTTTAAGTCACTTTTTGCTATAATGTTCTAACAGATAATTAAGTTTAGATATTCGAATCTTTCGTGAAATTTTTATTATTACTGTTGAATAATTTTTGATTTAGTTCGAAATAAACTTGTTTCAGATAAAAATTTGAAATAAATTAAATGGATTGACCTTAATCAATCATTTTTTCTTAATCACTTTTAAAAAATAAGAATTCGATCAAAGAAGAGTTCTTTTCTGTGAGCTATATTAGGCTCGAGAATTTTTTTCTAGAGCACTATTTCATCTTGAAAATTAAGATTAATGTTTTGTCATTTGAGCAAAATATTTTCACTCGTTTTTTAAAAATTAAAAAAAAATTAAATTCTAAAATAAGAAATTCATGAATTCTTTATATATTTTTAATGATCTTAATTATCAAATATCTGGTAAATTTAGAAAATTCTTTCTAGAGAACTATTCAAAAATTTGAACTATGAAGACTTATTAAACTTCAAAGAATTCTATTATATGATATTATTAATTAATTTTAAAGAGTTTTCTTCTGCTTTGAAATAAATTCGAATTAAATCTTTAAAAATCCATCAATTAATAAACTAGTGAGTTTTTTCAGCTCTTGAATTGATATTTTTAGTGAAATTAGTTATTTTGAACGAGTTAAGAATTTTTTTATATAAAAAAATATCTAGAACGCCTATGAACTTAAAACAATTCAAATATTTTAGCTTTATAAAATATTTATTAAGGCTTTAATCATGAAATCTACATAAAAGATTGTTAATAAACATATTAAAGAGTATAAATTAAAAAATGAATTATTTCTAAATAAGAAACAATATTATTTGATTTTTTTCAAAAGAAAAATTGTGATTTCAACCAACTATTTTAGGTGACCTTCAAATGGGAATAATCTTGTTAGCTTGTAAATTGATAAAAATCGATTAGACTGAATAATAAAAAATTTTAAATCAGAAAATATACTAGAAGAATTTATTAATACTGATCAGCCAAACGAATCATATGTTTATGGTAATGAAGTTGTTTTTTGTTTGAGAATTCAAAAAAAATTTAGAATCTTCAAATGCCTTAAATTTCAAAAAAAGTAGGGAAAATAAATGTGCAAAACAAAGTTTTAAGTAAAATTTTACGTTCTAAGCTGTTTTCTACAATTTGATCATAATTTAATTATCGAAGGATAATTAAAATTTTTTTTTCAAAGCTTGCACTTACACATTAGATTTTTTAAAAATAAAATATATATATATTAAAAAATGAAAAAGTTTGAGAACTTCGAATCAAATATATTCGTTAAAAATATATTGATTTTTTTAAAATAGTTCAAAATAATAAACTTAAATTAGTTAAGAATAGAAACATTAGTTTTGCAACAGGTGATAAGTTTCAGAAACTAAATCTATGTATCTGCATTGCATTTAAGCAATGACTTTATTGTTTTGATAGCTATCGTTTGAAAAATATTAGAGATTTAATTTTTGCCGTAAATTTTAAATAAGAAATTTCGAAACAACATTTAATTTGATATATCTAAGAGCCTATTTCGACATTCAGTGAACTGTTTTTGTCTTAAAATAAAACTAATTGCCTAAAATCACTTTCTCTAGCTAGCTGCTTTGATATGAAAAAACTACATTGAGTTTTAAAATTTAAGTCTTTCTTAGAGCTTATCAATTTAGGAAATGACAATACTCAATTTGTTCAAAAAGTTCAATTTATTTTGAAAATTAAACTTTCGCTAATTTATCTTTTCAATCAGATCAATAAATTTTTTTAATAAATTTTAAATTAGTTGAAAAAGCTTTCATTTATTTTTTATACTTGATTTTCCTTTTTAACATTATTTAATCATTTAATCAGAGCAACGCTTTTGTATTTATTTTATACTAAATTGATCATGATTACAATCGTTTAAGAATATAATTGTTTAAAAAATTTTTTATTCTTCTATCAATCAATTTATTAAATTTCATCATTTAAGCGATTTATCAAATATTATGCAATCTGTTCACTGCAAAAATTATAAAAACTGCAATCAGAAAATTTTAAAATGCTGGTTGTGAATAGATAAATAATATCCATTTTAAATATATCATTAAGTTAGTTCTACAATAGAAAAATAATCTGTAAAAATTAATAGTGATTACTATTATTGATCGAATAATAATTTGATAATCTAAAAGTGTTGAAAATTTTTTTTCGCATATAAGTAATATTTTCACTAAAAAAAATTCTGCAAAATTAAAATCAAATAATTGTGTAATTTCTAGCTTAGAACGTAATCAAAATCAAAAAATTTTCTTTCAAATAGAATTAGTATTCTGATTTAATGTATTTTAGAAAATTTTTCTTTTGTTTCAAAAAAATTTATTAAATTTTTCTTTTTCGTATTAGAAATAAAGGCAATCAACATCCTTTAATTATTTATAAGCACATTTAGATTGGTCTACGTATTATACGATTTTCCCATTATTATAACTATTATGAATCTTTATATTTTTTAGAGGTTTCCAGCAGTTTGTCCTTTACTCTATTATTATTTTCGAATAAAATTCGCGCTTAAGTATTTATAAGCACTTTGGATTGTCTAAGAAACTTGTAAGGAAAGAAACTGAATATTATCTAAACAAAATTATTTGTTTATATTATTAAAAAATATTTATGTAACAGGCAATCAAAAATTTAAGCAATTTAATACTAAAGCTTTTTGTAATATTCAAGTGCTGAAATCAACACAGAAATACTATTACGTAAATTTATTTTTTTTTTTTTTTTTTTA
>BLXL01010936.1:0-10069 GCA_023170135.1 Acarapis woodi
ATATAATGATTTAAACTATTCAGATTCAACGAAAATGATAAGAGATATGGAATTGACACACTTTACGCACAAACTTTGCATCTGTAAAACAGAGTATTTTGTTTCTGTTGATCGAAAAAATTATTTAGTTAAATTGGTTATTATTTATATTCGAATTATTTCATTACACAATATATCGTTGCTTGAATTTTCTTTATTTTATAATCTATTTAATATATACATGTTACATATAAAATTTATGAGCCTCAAATTAAAAAATTTTTGCGAAATAGCACTGATTTATTTAGTCTATTTGAATAAGACTTTTAGTATAAGTAAGACTATAAACGATTAGATTTTGCTATATATTTTAAACTATAAATATTAATTGATATTTCTCAAATTGTAGGACATGGAAGCGAAATATTATATAATTATCTTATTTTTTTTTCATTTAGAAATATCTGTTTAATACTAATCTATATAGATTGCTACAAGTTAGCTTTTATCATACAACTTTGTATCAATAAAAAATGTGCTATGAACCAAAATACATTTGAAATCATGTGAAATAAGAAATCACGAAATACAAATTGTTTCCTTGCCTCTTTGTATCCATATGATCAGTATTTAGACAACCTGATTATCAGATTAATATTCACAATTTTATCTTTTGAACTGTAAAGACAATCTTCAATGAAAAAAGCCATTTTTTAGAAAAAAAATTTTTTATTAGAAAAAAATGAATGAACAATAAATACTTTTTTAGATCTATCAATTCGGAAAAAAAATTCAAAATTGAAATTTATTTTTAGAAATCTGTTAAGCATGTTCTTGTGTAATTTGTTGATATAATTNNAAATTCAAGCAACGATATATTGTGTAATTTGTTGAAATAATTCGAATATAAATAATAACCAATTTAACTAAATAATTTTTTCGATCAACAGAAACAAAATACTCTGTTTTACAGATGCAAAGTTTGTGCGTAAAGTGTGTCAATTCCATATCTCTTATCATTTTCGTTGAATCTGAATAGTTTAAATCATTATATTTTATATTAAGAAATGATATATTATTATTAGTCGTTCGATTGAAATTGCTTATTTCATTCCTCATTTTAGTAGTCCCATTAAATTCATTGGAAAAATTTTGGTGTCAAATAGATGTAGTAATATGCGGATATCAGGTATACTTTAATTTTAGACTATTAACATTACCACAAAATTATTCAAGTAAGAAAATAGATTGTTCTTCAAATTTTACCGCATTAATTTATCAAAAGATTTAAAAGAGTGTCGAGTATGATCTGAAAAAATTTATAAATTAATTTTTATTGAAAAACTGTTGATCAAATAAATCTACTTTTAAAATGAGAAATAAATAATTTTTTCGAATTAATTTTATTAAATTTATTGAGGAATCTTTTGAAGATTATCTATTTTAAGAATACCCCATAAATAAAAAATATGAAACTAAATAATACTTGGTAAACATCTAAAATTGAATCATCAATGCTCAATAATTATCTATTTAATTTACCAAAATAATTCCGCTTTCTTTCTTTTGTGGTTCGTCTTGTTGAGAAAATTATTTGAAATTTATCTAAAACAATAATAAATTTGCTATAGAGTGAATATTTAGAAAAAATATTTAAAAACAAATCATAGATCATATGACATTTTAAAAAATCAGAAAAATTTTTAAATAAAATTTTCATTTTTTAGATAGTAATATTAAAATAATCAACAAATTTCAAAATTATAACCAGCTTATTTAGTTTTGAATTTAAATTTTGAAAAATATTCAATTCAAAATGTGAGAGCTAGCAATGAACGAATGAGAATTCTTATAAATACGCGAAAAAAATTGATTTTGATTCAAACTAATTCATTTTTTTAATAATCCATTAAAAAAAATAGAAAATAAAATTTTTTACGATAATTTAAGAAAAAAACTAAATTAAAATCATTAGTTATTATAATTTTAATTAATTTCGTAATTCAATAGGTATTCGGTTCAACAGAAAAATTGAAATTAAAAGTACTGATCAGCTGATAAGAATAAAATTTTCTATGCTAAAAAAAAAATTCATTTGAAAAAATACAGCTGAAATCACAAATATAAATTAAATTTATTTCTTACAGGATCTAGAAATCCTACATATAAAAATTTTCTTAAAAAGTTTTATTGATACATAATGCACAATATTATAACCTGCTGTTACAAATATCTTCAAAAAGCTAATTTTAATAAATTTTAATTGAGTTTAAATTGAATCTTGAATATAATAAATTTCAAAAAGCTGAAAATTCAATGAAAAAAATCGATATTTTTCGAAAATTTACAGAAAATCGAGATTTGAATTTTTCAGTATACAAGAATCTGGCTTTAAGTAAAATAGCGATTCATTTTAAAATTTAAATCTAGAACAAAAAAAATAGACAAAAATTTATAAAAAGATTTACATATATACATCTGATATGTTATTATAAATAAGATTGAATATATTCATACACTCATTCCCTAAAAATTTCTTTGATTTGATCTAAAATTAAATAGATTATTTTTTAATTCAGGAAAATATTAAATGAAAATATATTGAGAGACACTTTTTTTAATTTGGTTTATGAGACATATATACTATTAGATACATATAATATGATCATTTATAGATAATGGTAAGCAAAGAGGTCAAAAAATTTTGCTAAATGACAACAAAAAACTAATGAATTTAGATTTTAAACTAACTACGTTCTTAAAAAATATGGCTGGCTGATTGTGACTAATAGCAAATATTTTTCAATTACTACTAACTAAGTTATGAAATTTGAATATATAAACTAAAAGAGAACCTAATTAGTAAATATAAAGTATATAAATTAATATTTGTTATCAAGTTTAGTAATGTGAGGCCACATTGCTATTTAAAAATAATTTGAAATTATTGCCGATAATTTATGGGTTTATATCTGCAAATTTTTTATGAAAAATAAAGTTTGTATAATTAATATAATATAAATTTCAATAAAATTTTTGCATACTGTTCTAGTTATATGACGAACTAAACTCAACAACTAGTCATCTGATAGATGAGCAACTAATAACATATTGACAAGAATCGAAAATTAATTTTTAGAATAATAAATCAATTAAGATAATTGTGATTTATTCTATCGATCAAAAAAATTTTCCAAATAAATTTTCTAAATTCATTTAAATTCGACAAAATAAAAATATTCCAGCAAGATATCATCTAAAAGACTTACAGTATTTGATAATCCTCAATCAATGGTTAAGTAAGAAGTGAATTGAAAAAAAAACCTGATTTATTGATTTAAATGAGATTTAAAGATTAGGATCAAATTTGATTTCAATAGAAATTGAGGGTGACTTCATGTTCATGAAGAAATTATATATGATCGTATCATTCAAGAAGGCTATACTTATAAATCGAAAAAAATTTTAGTATTGTATTATGATAATTATGATATATTTTGTAAAATAATTATCATTTGAACAAACTAATTTAATTTATCAGATACTTTATATGAGCAATTGTCGTGTCATTAATTAGTGAATTATGAATGTCCTTTTAATAGGATTGTAATCTAATTCGAGAATATTTTGTCATTAATAAAATTAATTGTAAATCAAATTTCATCTCGTCTAAATTTAATTGATAAAGAAGGTTATCTTAATTGATGTTTATCATTCTTTAATCAAAAAGATCTTCATTTCTATTAGTCTGCTTATTTATTTAGAGTATTTATTCATAGATTAATTCTTGAATGGGATATTTCAAATCGAATTTTTCTATTCGAAATCAATTTATTAAATCAATTTATTAAATCAATTTATTTTAATCTAATTAAAATCTCTAGATTTAATTTCATAATTGATGATCAATTATCAATAAATAATAATTTTCTTTCTGTATTTATCATTTTAAATAAATGCATTTATTAATTTATAGGATAAATTGTGCTAAAAAATTTTAATTATTGGTTACAAGATCTTAATAATTGACTTTGGATAATTTACATAATGAAATTACCATACTAAAAATACCCTAAATTAATATTCATAATTTTTTAAATCACCAATGATTACAACTAAATTAATAATCAGACAACTAATCATATACGTCATTGATCTTGCCATTTGATCAAAAGTATATTTCTTAGAATGCAAATCCAAATTGTATCTCAAAAAATCTAAAATTTCTCAATCAGTGATCAATGCACGATGAGAATTCGAAAATTAAGATTTGACTAACTTTTCTATAAAAAAAAATCATTCAATTAAAAATGAAAAATAAAATCTATCGATCAAAACTAATTTTAGCATCACGATTCGAATCAATTAGAATAGTTTAAGTGTTTTTTTATATTTTAAGTCTTTTGAGTTACACTCAATAATCAGTGTCTGAATAATTCTTATCAAGCATCTTTATTAAAAATTTTTTCAAATTAAAAAAAACTATTTTGTAAAAAGCGTTCAAAAAACTTTTAAACTAATTTTATAATTTCTAAATAATAATGGCTATTGCTTATTCAAATCTATATTTTGTTCATTTTTTTCATTTTTTTTTTTAATTTTCACTAATTTTATCATTTTAGAGAGCTAAATTTTTTTTTTTTCAATTTTTTTAAAGGTCTAAAATAATCGGGTTATTTTTTTGAAATCTCATTATCGATGTAGCTTAAATTTGCAATACCGATGGAAATTTAACTTGATTATATTTGCCCTATTATGCATCAAAAATTTTAGTCATCGTTTTTAAAATTTTTAACCATCGAACTATCAAAATAAATAATATTCAATATTTTTTGAGTCGATTTTGTATGAAGTTTTAAATTTTTTTGAGTAAACACTCTCAAGTACTTGAACACTAGTTGATTTTTTTATTGTATGATTCAAAATAAAGAATTTGATTAGAATTTTGCTTTTGAAGGAATGAAACTGTCATGATTTTATAGTTCTCATTCAATAAAATAAATCATTAAATTTCTAAATAATTTTGATTTTGATAATTATTTAACAAGCATTATAATTTTTCAAAAAAAAATTATGTATATTTTGCTTGACAAATATAAATATAAATTATAGTATTATTTTAAATATTCGAACATTATCAGCTGAAACTTAGATTTATAAAAAAAATTAAAAAAAAATTTAAATAATTCAATGTGTTGTCATTTTTTTTTTCATTTTTGATTAGAAACAAAATTTATTAAGAGTAAAAATTTGGCTGAACTAATTAATATAAGGTTAAGATAAATGAAAAATTAATTATTTAAATTTTGAGAATTAAAATTAAGAGCGAATAATGCGTAAGATATTTTATTTTGATTAAAAAAATAGTAAAAGAAATTTCGTTTTATTTATAAATTAGAAAAATATTTTCTAACTCAATTTTTATTAAATATCTAACGAATTTTTTTTCCTGTTTAAATTTTTAGAACTAAATTCTAAAGACATTTTTGCGTGTGATCACTAATTGGTCTAAAAAGATTGTACTTTTCAATCTCATTAAAAGTTAAGAAAAATTACTCAATATAATGATTATTATTTTTTTAATTTTCGAAAGAGGGCTGAAAAATTGGCCGATTGATGTAATTAAACAATTTATAAATGCTACTGACTATACATAATTTACTACTGAGCAAATCTAATCTTTGATTTATCCTTTCCAAAAAAAAATTTATAATGTGAAGATTTAAAATGTCATTATACTATTTCCAATTAAAAATCTCAAGCCCATTTGAAATAAAAACTCTTCAAACATTAAGGTATTAGTCATGTTTTTCAATTGCAGGATAATATATTGTTTTTTATTGATTTCGGCTCTCATGATTATATTTTAGATACAAATTATTTAAAATCGATTCGGTTTGCAAAGATTAAATAATTTGTGGAAAAAATACTTAATACTTTATATTATTTATTAATTTTGATCAATTTCATCAATTATGCTTATATTGAATTAAATTATGGTTTCGATAAGGAAAAAAAAATAATGATTTGATGAATTCTAAATATTTTTAAAATCTTTATATATTACTTTAAAAGATAATCTTCCCTCTTACAGTCAAATTATTGTTTTAATTTTGAATTGAATTTAAAATTTAATAATAAAAGATAATCATACTTTGAAATTATTTTTTTCCAAAAGCACCTTTAGAAACTAGTTTTTGTAGGTGTGTCTTATTCAAAAAATTGATTTAAGTTTACATTTTTAAATTCAATAAACACTTCCACAATCGATAAAATTGCGAAAATCAATTTATAGTAAAAGAAAAATTATTAAATAATAATAATATTTAATTATTTTTATTTCTTATTGGTTCTGAAAAATCAATTTTCAAAAAAATTCGAAAATAAATACTGTTTATTATTATTCTTTTTCTTTTTAATCGTCAATGATTTTGAAAAATGTCAGTTCTTTTCTCTATTCTTCAATGCTCACAAAAAATTCAAATCTTAATTTTTGCAAGAATTACAGAATAGTTTAAATTAATAAAAGCAGTATATGAGACAAAAAATTTAGAATTCGAAATTTTTTCATTAAAAATTCTATATATTTAAAGTAATTAGAAAATTTAATTTTTAAAATTAATCATGAGGCGTTGCATAAATCATCATAAATGATTATACAATTAGCATCTTTATCGAATTGAAGTTTATTCGTTCAAAAGATATAATGGAAGATAGACTTGTATTTATTTGAGTGATTTTTTTTTATCAATCTATGATGCGAATAGCTCCTTTTTGCTAATCATTTTTATTTTTTTAAATGAATATACAAAAAACAATTATTACAAGATATTCTCTATAAAATGCAAAGTATACGCCAGTCTTATTACTCAAAAAAGTACATTAAGTGGCCTGAACTTGCACAATCTTATACATTTTAATCTGTTCTCCTTTTTTCTGTTTTTAATATAAAATCATTTTATTAAAATACATTTTTAATTGTATTTATAATATCAAACTAATTTTGCGAGGAAGAGAAAGCGAGAGCATAGCAGTCGAAGATGATTAAAGTTAGAAAATCAATAATTATGACCAATTGATGCACACATACACAATCGCTGTTCAACGGCCATAATTAAGAGTTATTAAAAAGACACGAATCTTTATTACTAAAATTAGAAAGTCATGCTTCTCATTCAGCAGTGACATAGGCCTGGCGGGCTTGTCTCCCTCTCTTCACCAAGTTTCAATAGTTATCATCCAGTTGCATATTGAGTTTGCTCGATGCTATTCAAAATTGCGGACATAAGTCATTGCTTGATAAAATAGAATAGAGCTCTCGAGCAATTATTAAATATAAATGGTTTTACCAACTTTTTTTACTAGCAATTTAAGTTTAGCCAGTTTGAATAGTCATTTTACGACGATAATTATAAGGCCTTTGCTAATTTTATTAGTAAACTTATTAGTAAATTGTGTGTTTGATAATTTGTGCCTACCAAGAGACTGGTAGAAGATGCAACAGAAGATTAAATCTCACATGCCTTTAATGCAGGCTTTGAAAAAAATATTAACCATTAAAATTTATTAAAACATAAAAATTTATTAAACAAAATATAAGACAGCGGTTTTTAACCACTTGTTCTTCTCTTGGTTTATTTCAATTTTTTTGTTGCTTTGTTCTTATACAAATTTACCGACAGTTGTTGACCTTTCTCCTTTGCTTTCAAACATTTCAACTTATTTCCACGGTCTTACAAATTTAATTATTCACTTTTTTTCGAAATATTCGTTTTTTTAGACTTAATTTGCAATTTTTTTTATTCAATTATTAACTGGGAAAATAGAATTGAAAATAATTCAAAATTTAGTCATTCAAAGAGTTAGATTTTCCAATAATCAATCTCTTAATTTGATTGATAGATTTCAAAAATCAATATAAATGTAAACCAGGTCTCATCATAAATTTTCAATAATATACACATTCTGTTAATAAGGGAGATACGTTTTATGAGATGATTTTTTTATTGACAAAACTGAAATCCATTTACTGTTGTGATAAGAAGCTATTCGTATTTGTATCATGGTATGATATTATTTTATTAGATATTTATTTTCAATTGAATTATTGCAAATTCCAATAAATTTTTAAATTTTACAATTATAATCAATAGAGTGCTTATAAATATTGTTGATCTACATAGATCTATAAATGTTAAATTTATATTTTGTGTTAGAAATTTTTTTGTATAAATAAAAACAGATTTAATACTAGCAACAAAAATTACACAAGATGAACTTGGTCTAAATAAGCAATACAATGAGAATTCGTATAACTGAACAAAAAAATTTAATGGCTACACAAAAAAAAAAAAAACTGAAAATCGATGATGATTAAATTGAATTGTAACTTCATATCTATAATATTACATATAAATACTTTGATAGAACTAATAGTCATAAGTAACAAAAGAAGGTATTTATGTGTAATAATTGTTTAATTGCCTAGATTAATTTATGATGTGAAATTAATGTTCTGAATATTGTTCTATCATTAGGTGCTCATACCAAATTTACTTTGCAAACTATTCTTCACACTATTATTTCAAATTTCATAAACAAGCTCCCCTCATTTAAATATTCTATGTTTTGAAAAATTTAAAATATCTTAAAGCAAACTTTAAATTTAAAATTTTCGATTCATTTTAGATTATTTTAAAAACCTCTAAATTTTATTATGGCCACTTGTGAACTATCTTTTTAAACATTTTTTCAATAAATTTTTTTTTTGAAAATTATTTCAATATAATAGTTATTCAAAAAAAATAATTACATCGAATCATTACTTTTTAACATTAAAGATTAATTGGTCCGAATTAAAGATACTAATAATAAAAATAAATGTATAGGTCGTCAATTACCACGTGTATCGCGTATTTTGTCAAGATTCATGGTTAAAAGATCCTAAAAATTTGATTTTCTAACATTTAATTGCTTCACTTAAAATTACAGACTAAGATTTTTAGAGTTTTTTTTTATAAGAAACGAAACATTGGAATTATTATCAAGAGACTTAATTTTTATACTTATGAAATGAAATAATTTAAAGGCTTAATTAGATCATTACATATTATTTAATATCCAATACATATACAATATATATACATAATAAATTAGTCATATATAAATAATGTATCAAAAAATAATGATTAAATCAAATATTCTACAAAATCATAATATGATTCATATTTGTGAATTTTTCACGCATAAAAACTTCATGAATCCATCAAATTTTTCACTAATCAAATATTTAAAAGGATATAATTTTATACGTTATACTTATTCTAATACAGAATCGATTTAATAAATTAAAAAAAAAAATTAAATTATATAGATTTAATTTTAACGTTTCAACTTCAAAATTTATATATCAATAAAGTATCGTGTATATGTTGAATAATTATCATCATCATTTTTTAAAAATCTAGTAAAACGATGACAATTGTTTATGTTTGAAAGCTCGAGTTTTTTTAAGATCATCTTAGAATGAGCTTTTTTGAATTGTTTTCATAATATTTTAAAAATACAATTTGTGATTTTTGATTTTATTTCACATATAGGAAAAGAATAAATTCCGATTTTTAGAATATCGTTTGATAATAAAAAAAATAAAATAAAATATTCTGGTTTTGTGCGAATTCCGACTAAATCATTTTAAATTTTATTAAATTTAATCGCTATAGAAGATGTTTTATAGGAAAAATTTGGTTTTCAAAATCGGTTTTGTAAATTTGGTTTTGCAATTTTTTTTTTCGGGAAAGCACAAAAATAGGGTTCGCTCAAAAAATTATTAAAGAGAATTTTTTAATGTTTTTTATTAATGAAAAATAATTTATTATTTCTGAATTTGAAATTGTTGATCAACATCGAATATTTCAAGTGACGGATTTATAGAACTGGAAAATTTTTCTTTTAAACATTCAATTAAAGCCACTAAAAATTTTTGAATGAATAACAACTACTATGGTAAAAGTGTTTGATTGGAGGAGGTACATTATATGAATACAAAATAAAATGTGATATAAAATTGTTCATAAAATCATCATTCTGT
>BLXL01010937.1:0-17103 GCA_023170135.1 Acarapis woodi
AACATTAATTTTTGTAAATCGGGTGAAGATTTAAAAAGCAAATTGACTGAAAAATTTAATAAAAGAAAAAAAACAAAAAGCCTTGGTGAGAAAAAAAGACCACAAAAATAGCATTTAATACATTTAGCTCGTGAGCTATTATATCTTGCTGGTAGAAAATATCCTTTGCAACCGTATGAACATTTGTGATAGATGTCAAATTGATAATTTTCAGGTAAATTCGGTGGTTGTGTTTGCGTTAGAAATGATTTACAAAGTCGTTCAGCTTCTCTTTTAGTGATCATACCTAGATAAATGATATTATGATATTAATAGAAGAAGAAAATTTGATTATTTGTAGATAAACATTTAAAAATGTGATTAAAAATAAATTTTTCTAAATACATGTGCTTAAAAATTTTTTAATAAATAAAAAATATATATAAACTCAAACCATTAAAAAATTATTATGCAGTGAGTTTTGCTTGAAAAAAAAAAATTCAATATTAAGTAGCTATTTAGTCAAAAAAATTAATTTTTTTTTATTTTTATTGAATTTAGGAGCAATTTATTGATAAAAATTATTTGAATTTGGTAAAATGAGATTAAAAATTATTTATTAAAGATAATTTTAATGTGTGTGATGATATTTTTTTAATGAATCAATTACAAAAAGATGATAATTACCACATCGTCTTGATGAAACAGGCATCGCACCTGCTCTACGCAATACTTCCAACTGAATCGGAGTGCACTGAACGCAATTAATACCCAAAGCGACACGTCTGAAAATTATATTTTAATTAATAAAAATAAAAAATAGAATTAATTTCATTAATGATTAATTTAATTACTTAAGTTTTTTTTCGAAATGATTTATAATAAGGTCTTGGAATTTAGTCAAGAATTACCAAAAGTTTCTTAATTTTTGCGTTTAATTAAAAAAAAATTATTTATTTTATCAATTTAATGAATATTAATTTAAAGCAAAATCGTTACTTCTGGTTTTCATTCATCATGTTTTTGTGAATTTAAATAATTGTTACAATTTTTAGTTATTAATGCTCAAATCATAATATGCAATATACGTCCTATAAATAAAAAGTATAGAAATTATATCGACGCTTCTGAATCTATAAAATTTTCGTCGCACTGTGATTTTGGCCTCACTAAATCGCCATTGTATGTTATATACAAGGTTTTATAGAGTCTCTATCTTTTCGCAGGAAAGGAAAGCTATTTAATTTTTTTTTAGTATATTTAATGTTCAAGATGAGAATGACTCAACAAGGATTTATCTTCAACATGCATTTACTATCGTTTCAAATTTTATTTTTTTGTTACTATACAAGTTTATTGGCTCGATAATGTTTTGCGAGATTTTTGGTAAAAATTTGAAAAATTTAAATTTTATATTATTTATTTATTTATTTAAAGGACTTACCTATTATGGATTTCGTTATAAGAATAATTTTTAAGCAAAGTATTTGATATTTGTGCAAGACAAAGTCGTTCTGAACCCTCCATCACAAGTGCTATAATTGGTATGCCATATAAAATAACTTTATGAACTTCATTTGAACGTAGTGCAAGTTGAGTTGCTGAATTCGTCGAATTGATAGCTACACTATTTGCACTACTTGAACTGTTATTGTTGTTTATAAGATTTACGTTCGATTGTGAACTGTGTATCGGACTGTTATTTGCGCTGTTCAATTGGGTCTAAATTAAGCAAAATTTAGAATTTTGATTTAGTTTTGATTTCTTTTTTATGTTTTTTTTATTGTCATAATGTTCGTTTGGTAGTGAGAATACAATATCATTATTGAAATAAAAAATAGGGGATAAGTTGATTGAATTAAAAATTTTCAAGTGTGGATAAGTTGTTTTTAAAAGTAAATTGTATTCTATTTTTTACGTGTTTATTTGTTTGAAATTTTTCTTGTCTTACATGCAAATCGTACAGAATTCAATTTTTATTATTTTAGATATCAATGATTTAATGAATAAAATTATGATATTGATACTCCAATTATATAAAAAAAAATTAGTGTACATGTGATACTTAAACAGTCAAAAAATATATAGATTTCTATAAAAGCACTCAATGACACATAAAGAATCGGCTTATTAAAAGCCACAAAAAATAATGAATATGGTACGCATTTTACTAACTTTTTAAATAATCGCTTTTTAAGCCCATTTGTGATTGCGTTTTCACAACAAATGAGAAGAATTCATATAAATGTTTACCGGAACACTTGTACGTAGTTAGTAAAACTAATATATACTCTTATGTAATTCAACTAATTACACTATTTCTTCTTTTTATATAAATTGAAAGATATTATCCACATACCAGCATGGTGTAGAATAATAACAGACAAAATGAAACCATTTGTCATTAGAAAAAAGATTTGCATCTACATTAGCACTTTATCATTCTTGATGATTAGGGTATAGATTATTTCACATTAGAACCATTTGTTCAAATTATTTTATTTTTAGCACTGACTAGAACAATCAGTTTACGCTATACAATAATTTGATTGAGGCTTAAAAATAGATAACAGTGTCTGCTGAAAAATTTGCATCATAAATTAATTTTTTCTTTTTTTTTATTATTTTTCGGTAAAAATGAAAGAGGATTCGCTGACATTCAATTGGATAAGAAAATTTTAAATATCAAAAACATATAAAATCCATAATAATTTGGCCTTCGAAATTAATAAGTTTGAATATTTTATAATACAAAAAATAATCTAAAATTAAATAAGAAATAAAAATTTCTTCTGCTCAAATTTTAGCCGCTTAAAAATTTTCTATTAATCGATTTTTTTTTTCTAGAATAGCATAAGTTTTTTTCTACTGATGCGAGTTTTTTATGAAATGTGTGTTATGTGTTTTTTTGAAAATTATTATTTCTTTTATAAAAGAGATTAAGTATCGACTGGTGGAAATTTTTTTTTCAGAACGAATAATTTTTTTTATTGAAATTTCAAATCAACGAATTCAAAATTTTGGATCTCAATTTTAAGTTTTCAATTCATTTCAACACAAACTCATTTTTAATGTTTAGAATTGAGAATGTTCTTAAAAATATTAATGACTAAAAAAATTCTCTAAATTAAATCTATAATACATATATTGCAAATAAAAATTTAGTTTGATGATTTCACTATAGAGAGAATAATTTTTTGATTAATGTTTTCTATAATTTATTTGGTCTATTTTCATCATTTTAATTTAGAGTTTATCTGATAATTCATTAGTGAAATACTCAGATAAAAGAAAGAATTTAAAATTCTAGTTTGTTGACATGTGTATCTATAAAGGAGTTGTATAATTTAATTTTCATTATTTTTTTAGATCAAAATAAACTTTTTAATTTACAAACGAAACTTTTCATTAAATTGAAATTTTTTTCAACTATTTCAAAAATAAAAACTCACTAAGTTTATTAATTTGAAATAATTTTTTTTTTTGCTTTCTTTTTTTCTTGAATTCTCGATCATTAAAAAAAATCGAAATTCATCCTAACTGATCTTTACTCAATGAATAATTATAAATTAATCCATCCGATCTAGATTTATCTATATTTTATAAATAGAGATTTTATTCAAAACAAATTAAAAGAAAATTTTTATTTCGAATTCAAAAATAATCATTGTGTTTATAAAGTGTGTTTATTTGAATTAAAATTTTTTAGATTTTACACTTGGGAATCGTATTTGATAGCTGACTACTTAAGTGCATTTTTTTCTAAATTCAGCCTTAATTCATAAATGGCGATTGTAATTAATGAAAACGATAGAGTTGGATAAATAAATGTGTCGCAATTAACACACATATAACACATTTTTAAAACTACTTAAAATTATTTATTTTGAAGGCGAGCATATGGGAATTCTATTTTCTTGCAAAAATTTAATTTATATAAAATATTTTGACTAGCGATCTCAAAAATACCATTTAAATCTGAGATGTTTGAAATGTAAATTCAAGCTTCGAATGAACTGTTATGGGCGAACTTTTGAGTTTCTTACTTGAATTTTAGTTTAAAGAGAGTGATCTAATGTCGAAGAGCACATTGGATCAAAAGTGTGTAACAAAGCAACTCTGTGATCATTAAGCCGTATAAAAACAAATCCATCAAATATGTTCAGCCTAAATTTTTTTTCCTAAAAAAATCTTTACTCGACATTCTTAACACCTTAGAGACATTTTTAATTTTTAATACAATTCGGCAGTTTCAATTTCTATGAATTCAATATTATTACTATTTTATATAATACAATATTATATAATAAGGTATATGGTAATATAACTTTTTTTTTCTTTTTTTATAAATAACATGCCAGTAATTCAAAGTTTTATAAGAAAAAAAAATAAAAAATAAATAAACTTTTTCAGATTTTTTTTGTGTATCGAAAACAAAACTTCGAATCTCAAATTCAAAGTCAACCGAAAGCTAATCTTATTTTTTCATGATTCATCTCATCAGGGTTAAGAGTTTTGATATTTTGATAGCGTTTGTAAATCATTTAAATAAAAGCTTTGAACTAAATTTCACTAAACTACAGTTATGAGACAATTATAAGATAGTGAAAATCGTATATTTCGAATTAAATTAAACTAATAGGGATTAAAAAAAAATCAAAACTTCTATTGGACTGAGGGAGAAAAGGTACTAAGATTTTCTAATGTAAAATAATGAAAAAACAGAACAAAAAGTCAAATTTTGAACATAGATTACTAGCGCTTATTCGAGATTTATATATTTTATTAAAAAACTCAGGTCTTGTGTCGAAACTAACCGCATGGCTCATTTAGTACGCTAATAAAACGACGGGAATACTAGATTCATTTGTTATACAATTGTTCGCTTTGACAAGTTTCATGATTTTATTTTTTGTTTTTTTTTTTTTTTGCTTTCTTACCTTCAGTCGATACTTTGAAAAAAAAGCATTGTTATATTTGACTAGAAGACTGATTTCTAGTAGACTTTTTTTTGCTTGTTGTATGCAATCAATATTGATTGCATAAAATGATTTATATAAATTATGTTTATATAAACTCAAACCTGTATTTAAATTTACAAATAAATTCTAAAACTAGTTTATAATAAAATTGATTCGTTTCAAACCTATCTTGAAGTTTGCATCTATTTCAACTATAAATGTCCGTTTGTTTTTCATTTACTTTTTAATGAAAACAAATAATAAAAAAATACAAAAATTTGAATCTTGTGTGAATTCCCGTCACACTGGGAATGTACTAAAATGAACTGTAATCACTAATCATTATGTAGAAAATATTTGATTTTGAAATTTTCAATAATTTATGAATTTTTTTACGATCATCATCTGAAAATTTCACGATGCTGTTTTTAATGACCAATTATTAGTTTTATTGATTTATTTGACCACTCGAAATCTTATCCAGTTTAACTTTTTTTGAGATTAAAAATTTTGAATTTTAATCAATCGGTAATAAGTTTTTTGGTTATAATATGTGAAAATGTGAAGTAATTGAAAAAAATTCAAATAAATTTTGTTATTCCAATTTGTTATTTTAATCATATGAATTCATATTAAATTTATTTCTATTTAATAAAAATTAGGAGCTCATTCTAAATTTTGATCACAGAATTCATATTCGTGCAAATTATATAATTTATTTTACTAATTCATACGGATGTACTTTTCATGATCGAGATTTTGAGAATCTGAACTCTAAGTATATAAAATATGATTTTGTTTTGATTTTTTAAAGTTACTTATATTTCTATTCGGTCAATAATCAGATCAATAAGTAAAGATAAAAGATTTTTTTTGAAACTTTTTTAAATATTAATAAATCACAGATTTTGAAAAATTTTCAAATTATCGACCTTATTTGACTTTGAAAGCGAAACTACCTAATTCATCCTGCCATCTAAATAACTTTTAGATCAATCTACTAATAGTCGACTAAAACCTTAGTTTTGAATTAAATGTTTCGAAAATTTTTTTTTCTATATAGTAAATCGAAAGTTTTGAATATAGAACCTATTGAGATTTAATCGTAGCACAATGTGGTTTGCTCTTCTATATTATGCAAATATAGGATAATGTCAAGGCAATAAATAATACAAATTTAATTTGTACCGAATAACTAATCAATTAAGGCAGTTCATTTGCTTATGCAAATATCTAAATATTGGTGTGGTAAAATTTAACAATGAATAGCAGTATACTCTTTAAAAAAACAATTTTCACAAATTTTAATAGCATTTTGATTCAATGAAAAAAAAGTAGCAAAAATACTTTTTATTCATTTTTTATAATATTTTCTATATCATAATCTTAAATATACTATAGTGTGCGGAAGCATACATAATTTTCTATTAAGTTTTAATAATTTTTAACAAATTAATATTAATTTACATTAAATCGAATTTTGTTTAATACGAAGCATTCTTTAATCATTTTTGACTGAATTATTTGGTTCATTACACGGGTTTGGTTTTAGATTTTGATTATTGAGAATTCAATTTTTAAATGAATTTTTTACTTTAAAAAAAAAATCTTTCAATACAAAAATGCCTGAAAGAATATTTTGTTGAAATTTAGTTTTTTGAGGAATTCAAGCGTAAATAAAGCCAGTGACAAAATATTTAGGCAACTTGTTTGAATATTCGCTATTGTTTCCTATTCCACACATTCGTTGTGCTGATATAGTAAATAATAAAAATTTGATTTATTTAATGTAATATGGTTTCAATGGAACTTAAATTAACTATTTATGATCCTCATTTATATGAATTCCACACACTGTTCATTAGATAAAGGTTCGTTTATTCTTTATTACTTCACTCATACTAGATCCTAGTTTTCCTTGAGTTACTAATTAACAAGTTTCAAATTAATAAAAGGTAAAAAAATCTATATAGCATATTTCAATTGAATTCAATAATATTTCAAGTTTTTTTTGTTCATTATCTTAAAATTTATCATAAATTTATTAAATTGATAACTGAGTAAATTTATTTATATTTCAAAAATAATTTTAAAATAAAAGAACTTTTTCTTCTATAGATTTTTTTTTTTTGATTTCACAAAAAGACAAACTTTCAATTTGTAAATTTTTTATAGAATGTCCAATTATAATTGAAATTATTTTGAAAATAGAATTTCTATAAAAAAAATTAAATTACGATTCGAACATTTTGGACGAAATTTTGTGAAAAAAGAAAAATTTCAATTAAATAAAAAAATTTCGAAGATGTATCAAGTTTAGTAACATTCGATTAAATTAACGATTTCAAGAGTAGATTTACACAATGGTAATTTCAACACGAAAATCATAATCCTTTAATCAGATTATTTGTCTAGAAAACTATTGTTTATCTATGTACTTATAAAGACTGCCTTATGAACTATAGAATTTCGATTAAGGCAGACCGCATGAACTCATAATAATGCATATGTAGTTTATACTATTGAAATTCAAATATAAATGGAGAATATTTAATATATGTGAGTTCAAGGAATACAATAATTATTATAAATAAACTAATAAACTAATAGGTTATTAAATTAAAGCATTAAATTTTAATTTTAGGACGGTATTTAGGCAGTTAATAGGTGAAAAACATACTATTCGATAACTACTCTAGCATAAATTTATAAAGCTGGAAATTATAAACCGGACATTGAAAATAATAAGATTTTTGTATAACATAATGATTTATTCCTTTCACAATTGTAAATTACACTTGTTCATTGCTTTTTCGAACTTAAATTCTTCAAAAATGATTCTATTTTTGAAAGCTAATCACCGATTAATTATCCAAACATGATTTAATTGAATTTTCTATTGATACGATAACAATTTTATAAGAATTTAATAGGTTATTATTTCAATTCGAATGTCATAAGAAATTTTGTTTATAATCAATAAAAAATTTTCTGTTTACATAAAATTAAACGAGTAGACAAATGTTTATAACTTCAAAAGGAGTAAATCTCATTTGTATTGAATAACTTTAAAAAGGCTATTTAGAACTAAATAGCTTGAAATTCCCGTGCGATCTTATTTTATGAATTCGTGCAGGCTCTTTTTTTTTGATACTATTCGAACTGAAAATTTCGATCTAAAATTTAGGTCTCAAATATTTGTTTTCTTGTAAATATCACAAAATTTTTAACAAACGTCTACCATTAAATGTAAAAAATTTACTCTCTCTTTTTCTCTCTTTTTAACCGTTCATTGTATACAATCCAAGTGAACTAAACGATTTATTATAAGTCCTCTGAATAAATTTTATTTGGCTCCTAATTTCAAGTGGTTCAAATTTAGATTCTGTTTTTCAATCATAATATAGTTTATATGTTCATTGAAAAATCGTAAACAGATATACCTAAAATTTATCATACGAATACCAAGAGTTTGGCTAGAGAAGGCATAAAACATTCATGAAACTTTGTGTAAATTTTGTACAAATCATGATTATGGATATATTAATAATCGAGTCAATATATAAAGCAAACAAATAATTGATTACTAAATGCCGATGAAAAGAAAACTCGTGCAAATTAGGTTGAGTAATTTTCTATACTAGTCTTTCAAATGTAATTTTTATTCAATGAAACTAATTCTAGATTTTTACTAATCTTAACGTGTTAATATGTACTGAATTCATAGATTTTTTGTGCTGATATAGAATAAATCTTAGTATATAAATGTTTTTAGAGACTAGAAAAATATTCTTTTAATAAAATTGTCAAATTGAATTGTATTGAACTTATTGACACTAAGTATTACTCAAGTAAATGCATCAAGTGGTGTATTGTATATGAAAAAAATGATTATATTTGAATGGAATATTATTTAGCATGAAATTTTTAAGTAAGAATTTTGTTAATTGATATATAAATTGCTAAAAAAAGAGATCATTAAACTTAAAAGCAACATTTTTGTACTATAAAATTTGATCGCTAACTGAAATCAGATTTGTTTTTAATGTAATTATAAATATGACTGCGGTACATGAGATAGAAGACAATTGAAAAAATTATTGTTTAACAATGTTATTATTTACAGTGCTACATTATAATAAGCAATGTAAATGATAGTCAGAGGGTAGAAAAGTTGCTTATTAGATATTAGAAGAATTTTATACAAAAATTTTGTTTCATTTGAACCGTGTGTCTAGGCAATTTGATTGTATTTTAAAATCCATTGATTAAATCCTTGTGAGAGTAGTACAAATATACATAGTTTTTTTTTCGATTATGCATTTTTTCTTAGGGCAACAGATTTTTTATACTACAGCATTAAATTGAATAATTTGATTTGAACTGCTTTTATCATGTTTTAAATATTTGCTTTTTTAACCACGTGCTTCCGTAGCCATTTTTATTTAATTTTTTTTTTTACTATTCTTATAAAATATTTGCTAATTGACAACAGTTTGATTTGTTCTTTCACAATCATTCGTTCTATATGTCATTCAATAAATTGATAGCTTCATACCGTTCCAGTTATATTAATAGATAAATATTCAAATGCTTCGTTTCACATTCAAAATTAAAACAAATTCATAATGTTTCGATTAGCATATTTAAGATTCGGCTTAAATTTTTATCACGAAATAAAAATCACTTAAACAGATATGCGATTAATTTAATAAGTGTAATCATAATGAAATTTTATAAAAAAAAATGTTTAGTTCTCTTTTAGCATGTGAATATAATTTCAGGATATATTTTCAAATTTCAAGTAATCGATTCACTTGTTCTATTGTACGAGCTTTTCATGAAAAATTATTATTCCATGAATTACTAATCCGAAATCATTGAAAAATAATCTTGCTAGATTTTATCAATTGCTAGTGTTAAAAGTTTTATTCTCTCTATAAATAAATATATGTTTTCAAAAAGTTTTATTTTTGTAAAATGTATAAAAAAATGCAAAAAAGTTTCGGATTTGCTGATCCAAATATCTATAAATCGATTATTCTATTTTTTTCGGTAAAAGGTTTTATGATTTTAAGCTTGTTTAATAACCTAAAGATATTTATATATTATCAAAATGTTTGAGTGATTTTCTAAATCTTACGACCATGTTTACATTAGATTCTTTTCTAGAGACGAAATTCATGACTTTTGAGCAGTCAAAAATTAATTCACTTTAATAAAAAAAAAAGAAAAATTGATTTTTGTGGTTACATTCAATATAGAAACTATTTCTTTTTATTTTACTTTTATAAATTTAATATATGCACAAACTATAAATTTTTAATTGTATTTACCTTCGAAATGCTTTGCTATCTGAAACATTGACAAGATTGGTAATCGTTAAACACAATCAAAATAATTTTTTTTTATCAAATTGGCTTTTTTCTTTCGAAATTATCTTTGATGAATAATGTTTATTGAATTTTTATTGTAAACTATATTTTATGTCGAAATAATTGAGATAATGTTTGATTTTTAGATATTGCGTGCTTGTTCACAACTAAACCAAATTAATTTTTCGAATGAATATTTTTAATTGTGTTACAAATTATTATATGAAGGTGAAAATAATTTTTTCCATATATTTGATATTATATTTTATGAAAATTTTCATTCTCTTAATTATTCAAAAGTAAACTAATTTATTCTTTGATGTTTATACTAATAAGATACAAATTATTTTATTTATAAATTAGTTTATAAAATAATATTTGATTAACTAAAAAATTTTGGACTCTTTTGATATTTTTAATTTGAATTCGCCGATGTCTAAAGCAAAAAATGAATCGTTTATAATAGATGAGGTAAAAACAAAATGATTTTGGAGAAATAATTTAGGGATAAGAGTTTTTTTATGAAAAAATTTATATTGTAAAAAAAAATAAATTTTTAGTTGATAGTCTTTCATAAGACTCATTCATTTTTGACCGATTCGTAATTTTAAATTTTTTTTAGTCTTTGAATTTCAGCATTAGTTTTTCTTAATTTAGGTATTGAAAAAAAAACTATGTATTTCCATAAACATAATAAAAAAATTTGAAGAGTCTAAATAGTGATTGCAACTTTTTTTTTGAACAAATAGAGTACTGCTGTAGAAACTGGTCTTGGTTATTTTGAAAAAATTTGTTAAGTGCACAATTGTAGATACCTAAAATTAGTAGGGAAGTAAGTAATGTAAACAAAACAAAATAATTATAAATCCTATTTACGACAAAATTTGTTTGCATTTCGTCAATTCGAAAAATTGTCTCATTTGAAGCGCTATATTTGCAATTAATCGATTCTATTTAAAAATTAATATCTATGGAACTTTACTCACGTTTTATTAAGTAACTAATTTTATTAGATAACAAGTGCATTGGTATGACCTAATGAACAAATTCGTAAACTAAAACTAGATTAAAACTCATTTGTATGTTATTATTTAGAGTATATTTCTAACGACTATCTGAAAAAGCATTTAAGTAGATAGTATGTTAACAATTTTATTTGATCACAATTCGAGTAAGTAATGACCATCGTTAATTTGATTGTCAAATTAACATTGTAAAATCAACGGTCAATATTTGATTAATGTTTTATTAACTTCAAATTAAACGCGTTATAAATTTTTTTTACTAAATATATAGTTACATTAACTAAAATGAAAGATCTTTTTATTATAAAGTTTCTGAAATAGAAATTTCTCATTTTGATTTCTCATCTTCTTTTTTACTAGTGAAAGTTCAGATAGACAATTTCGAATAGTCAATTAAAAAATTTTGGTATGTTTTATTTGTTTTTACCAAAATTATTCTGGTTATAATAGATGATATAACGCTAATCAAATTCGGTTTTTGGTATTGCTTTTAGAGTTTTAAACCAAAAATAGAATAAATCATTTACGAATAGTTATTTAATGCTTTACGATAATTTACATTACATAAATTAAATATTTAGAATTTAAACTTTAAACAATTTGAAGTGTAAATTATGTTCAGTAAATCTATTTTGTTTATAATGATCAACAAAAATAATGAAATCATTATAATTTTGAGTAATTTCATATATTTTGTTCTAGGTTATAATTTATTTTGATTCAGTAATACACCCTACATTCACCTATCTTTAAAAATTTTATTTTAAATCTTGAAAAATAATACCTTTATAATTACAAATCTATAAAATTTTATATCTTTATTAGTTCATAAGTTAAAAAATACATTAAAAGTGCAAAATTTTATTAAATAAATTCTAAATCTAAGTAAAATCATTCTTTTTGAACCAATAGTCACATATTTTACCTAAAATATGCTTGTATCTAATGGTTAATTGAAATTGAGAATTTAAAAAATTATGTGTCACTTCAGACCAAATATATTTATTAAAAAAATTTTCATAGTATTACAAAATCAATTTTTTTGCATCTTTGAACAAAATGACTTTTTCAAAATATTTCTTCATTTGAAAAAAAAAGATTTCTGCTCTGAAATAATATTCATATTACTGAAAGTTATCAATAAATTTTGGAAAGAATCCAAATTTTATCGATGATAAAGGTAATTTTAAAATTTAATTTAAAAAAGAATATTTATAAATTTCTTTTGATTTTCAAATTAAAATTTTGAAAATTCATTTTTTTTAAAACTGAAATCAATTCTATCTAAAAAAAAATTGAACAAAAATTTTATATTAGTTTTAGCGTATATGTATTTATAAATTTGCTGAAATTCTACTAAATAAAAACTTAATATATTTACAAAAACAAAATTGAGTAAAAAAAGTAAATAACTATAGAGTGCATAAGAATATTTTTTTTAAACGCATCAAACAATAAGCACTTCACAATTTCTTTTATAAGTATTTTTTTTTCTCGAAGAGTAATATATTGAAAATCGCCAAAATTTATTCATTACAAACGCCCATTTATGATTTTGATACATTTTCTTTTTCAAAAAAGATAAAATATTTTCCTATAAAAATTTACATGATCTCAAAAGTCTGAAATTTTGATGAGTCGAAAAATTCTAATATAGAAAAAGATATACTCACCTCATAAGTCATATTAATTTATTCCAAATAATTTAGTATAAATTAATTCAAATATATTGCAACCAAGAATGAGTAGAAATAGATTAATTTGTTTTAAGAATATTCGAGAAAATAGATTTTGTTGTTATAAATAGTCAATCGATATTATTGAATTAATTTAGACAAAAAAAATAAGTTTTTCATTCTGAAATACAAATAGTTAGATTTATTGAAAGGATTAGTAATATTATTTATTACTTTTGATGTTTTAATTTATTTTGTTTAAAATTTTCATCCGATTTTTTTTTAAATTGAAAATGTCTTTTATTCCGAATAATTGATTTCTTGTTTGTAAAATTTATTAAATAAGTTATAAATTCAAATTTGTCAACACCTATAAGCAACAAGAAATTTCAGTAAACATATTGATCAACTTAATGACCAAATTAAAACTAATTTGACTGCAAAATGACCATTAATCTTATTTAAATGACTCATACGCGTGTTTGAGTCCATTTAGAATTTTTGAATTATTGTGTTTTTGAGTTATTGTATATTTTTCATTTAGGCTATCTAAAAACATATTGAATCACTATTTTATTATTTTTATTAAAATATAATCTATCTAGAATCAATATATGACCAATTTAGAGCTGATTAATTATTACTGGAAGGCTCAAAAACGTATATACGTCTTATAATCGTGAATAAATGATTTGCATTTGCATTATTAAAGATTTTCAATGATCGTATAAATTGTTTTTGAATATTGATTGCTTTCTGGTGAAATTTTGTTAACACTTATAATTGACCAACATACTTTTCATAAAATTATTACTGACGACCAGCTAACAAATTCAACACTTTGAGCATTTATAAAAAGAAAAGGATTTGTCGAAAACAAAACCAGCGCAAATTATAATTATTGAAAGTTTACTTTACATGCACTTCAGAAATTGATATATTTGGTAGTCATAATTTTTTATAACTAGATTAAGTTAACAGAAATTTGCATGCTTCATGAATTGTTTGTTTCTAAAGAATTTCTATTAAAATTCTCCTGATTTGATTTAGGATAAATATATTTCTGTAAATGTCTAAGCATTATATTTTGAAAGTGATGGTTTTAAATGCTATAACTTAGAGCAAACCAAGTTTCGAATTTCAAATAGTTATTTTATATTATATATATAAATAAAAAACTTAATAAAAAGTCATGTTTGCATCGATAAATTTTCAAAGTAAAATTGAACGTGGAGAACAGGTTTATGTGTTGGATTATACTATTAATTGCTTATCAATAATTACAATCATAACAAGTAATTAGCAGTCATTATAAACGAAAATCTGAATTTCAAATTTATTTTTCTCGTTATTATTCACAATATGTGAATTTTCAATCGAAAATAATGGTTACTTAAATAAAAGAATGAGTAAAATAATCTACATAAGTACCGAAAAGTTTCTAATTTTATTTTGTTGAACAAAATAAATTTCACAATACATTAAATAACACTTGATTCTAAAATTCGTCCTATTTTCATCTAATCTACGTGAACAGTATTAAATGATCAAAATTAAGTGTCCGTAAAATGACTAATCAGTTTATTGTTTTTTCAGATATGATTCATATTATGAATCAATAAAAATATAAAGATTATATTGACCTGATATAGAAAATTGTTACTGCGTCTCTTACAAAAAAAGAAAAATTATAAAAAACACCATTAAAAACGGTAAACACAGAAAAAACCTTATAATTAAAAATAAAGAAGGAGGAAATTTATGTTTTTGTTGAATCCAGGTGTGAAACTATAGCAATTAAAAATAATACTTCAGGTGTCAACACATTTATGATGATTTAAACTGGAAATTATAATCATTATTGTGCTTGAATTTATAATTAAAATGAATCTGATTCACTTCCTTATGAGAGGTCATTGTTATTTGCACGATGATGATGAATTAAAATTAACTAAATTTGGAAACTAAATTAGCAGATAGATTTAAAAAATTTCTAATTTTTTCATTTAACACAAGAAATTTTCGAAACATTAGGACCATTTGAAATTCTAGAATAATTTAGAATTTTATTGAAATCTTGTAAAAATTACTTTTTAAAGATATAAGCAACTCATATCTTTAATTGTCTTTTAAAATATAAACAGTTATGGTAACCACCCTTTTGTCTTTTACTGTGCGAGGGTATCAATTAAAAATTAGTTATTGCATTTAAACTGTGTGCTTCAAAAAAAAATGATCCAGTTGTCTGTAAACCATGTCTACGTGCATAGGTGTATATCTATATATAAATATATGCAGTGTTATGAGAATGAATAAATCTTTTAATGCTCTGAAAATTAAGCCTGATAGTCCGAAATGTTGTTTGGGGTAATTAATTGACTTTTTTTCGTTTAGTCATCTATGAGTAAATTAATTTAATATTTTACATGAAAATTACTCTGAAATTATTTAATTTTATTCTGCAAAATAGTTTTTCGAATTATTTCGAAGTAGAAAAATAGATTTTACCTATTTAAAAATGAATTCATGCAATACCAAATTTTGAATAAACTCTCTATATAGGCTTTTTTTGTAAAACCTTCCTTTCACAAAAAATTTTATTCGTACAGATAAAATTAAATTCTGTTTATTAAGCTAAATAAAGCCTTAGAATCTAATTTGTAATAAAAATACATAATTTGTCGATAATTTTTTATTTTAAAAATCGATTATTATAGTGATTCTATAATCGATCTATCCTTTAGATCGATCGCAACCAAACGTTTCTAATCCTAGCCTATCAGTTCAAAATTAAGACATTACGGATATTATGATAATTAGTATTCGGTCTTTTTTTCAAAGCAGTAAACTATTCTAAAAGACTCACATTGAAAGTATTAAAATTAACCAAAAATGTTGAGTTGATTAAATGTAGGAATAGCATCATAGTTTTATATCAAATCAATACAAGTTTCTCGCTAAATTACTGTGAAGTTAATTAAATTTGTTTTTTAATCACTCAATAAGAAGTTTTTTTCTTGATATTGAAAAAAAATCGAATCTTGTAACTGATTAAGGGAAGACAAAAAGATTGATTTCTAAAATTATTAAATTAATATTTTAAATGTCGAATTAGTTAGAGAAAACATGAAAAATTTTCAGACATCAGCATTTTCAATTTTTAGAAAGCAATTCAATTCAATTATGTTTTATTTATAATTGGTTTTAATTAGTGACTTCGAAATTAAAACATTATACAACTAAAAATTTGAATTTTTTTACACCAACAAGAGTAGCGTAAATTTTTTTTCACAAAAATAAACTTACTCTTCAAGTAAAAGAAAAATGAGATTTATAGGTTTTTTTTAAATAGAAAATAAATATTTCTTCTCAATCGCTTTTTTTAATTTCTAGTTTAGTGCCTTTAATTTATTTCATAATGAAAAACAACATCTTTTTTAGCATTTAGATAATTAATTTAAATATTTATCATCAAACTAATTTAATTATTTGCTTTTTCTACTATTAATTAAAAAAAATTACTATCTAAAATAGAATTCACACATACTTAAAATTTGAACAAAATAGTATTTAAAAATTTCTAAAGAAATTTTGATATTAAAGCACTAAATTAAATTTTTTAATTATAATAATCTATATAAGCAGACATAAAATTTTTTTTTGAATTAACGTAAGTTTTTTATTGAAAAGGAATGCGGATAATATCAAAAAAATGATATTTTTTATGGCAAAGATCTAATTTAAACTCTAAATGATATTATATTTTTTTTTATTTTAAATCTATAATCTAAATTTTTATGTACTTAATATATATTCAAATCGAAAATAATCATTTTACTTACATATATATTGGCATCATTTGATGATTTTGATGATTCATCACTATCTTGGAATTCCATTTTTTAAATAATATAAGTTTTTCGATAATTAATTCTTTTTAAAGTTTTGATCATAGAAGCGATATAAAAATTAGAAAAGTAATGAATTCAAATTGAATCACTTTATCCTATAGTGTATCGAATATGAAAGATACGCAAATAAAATTTTATCGTGAAAAGTCACACTAACAAAAAAATCTTTGTAAAAT
>BLXL01010938.1:0-12524 GCA_023170135.1 Acarapis woodi
TAATTTAAATTGAAATAACTTAAAAATTTTAATCATTTTAATAGCATTCACAACTGTAGATCTAAAATGATTTTGTGAATCTTGATGTTTTTAAAAGAATAAGAAAAATTCAAATAACAGAGTTTTGAAATATATTAAATATTATACCGGTCAATTTTTTTCTGAGATTAATTATTTTTTTTTTAAAATTTTACCATGTACTAATCGAAAAATTGATTTGTTATCAAATACAATCAAAAATAAAATTGAAAAGACATTAAAAATTTTCTTATTTAATAATCAAATTTCATCATAACTATAAATATGATTAATTATGGATAGTGAATCGCTCGGGAAATGAAAATAAGTAAAATTTTATACGGTCTAAAGATGTGCAAGCGAAAAAAGAAAATTGAAAAAATGTCCAATTTAAGTCTCAATTTAAGTACATTCGAGAAAAGTGTGTGAAGAAAAATTGATAATCAAAAAATTTGAAAAGTTATTGCTTTATATCATGGAAAATATGTGTCGCTTAGTTTTAACAAGATATTCTACATCGATTATAATGATTATTGCAGACGAAAGGTTAATCTATAGGTGTAAATTGTAAATGTAAACTAAAAAACATTTTACGTCAAAATATTTGATCGATTCAACTAAATCACCAAACCGGCACGGACCTGAACTATTTTTTTTGAAAAATACAATTAGTGCATCGGTGTGAAAAAATATTGTCAAATCTCAAACAATATGATACAACCATAGGTAATTTAAATTTTTTTTTATCAGATACGACTATCCCAATTACGGCAAATCTGAAATCAAAATGCTCAAAAATGAAATTATCCAACAAAAACGAAAAAAAAAAACAAAATTTATAAAATTTTTCTCAACTTTGTCTATTTAGGAATTATTGAACTACGTAAAAAAATACAAACGATGTGCAAATCTATTTTTATTCATTACGCAAAGATAGACAAAAGTTTTTCAAACTCTGCCAATGCAAATGATTTTAGGGTGGATCTCAAATTGTGAATACTAAAATGTAAAATAAAAAAAAGAAGATAATAAAGAATTCGTTAAAAAGTGATAATTTAGTCACAATTAGATTTCAAAAATTTTAATCACTTAAACGTGTGTCATCTTATATATAAAAAAATTGAATTTTCAAAGCCCATTTAATTCAAGAAATTCAGAATTTTGCATCGATAATAACAAAATATTTAAATCTTTATGATGTATTAATAATTGATTATAATCAATTATAAATAAATAATAAATAAAAAACAAATGGTATTTAGAACTGTTTCAATTTTATTTTGTTTTCTATTATCAGAATTTACATCTCAATGTGTTTATATAAACTTATAAAAGTTTTGTTCAATTAGTTGTTATATTGATTAGTTATTGTAAAAATTAGGCTTCTCGTAAAAATAATTTTCTTTTTTTATAAATGTAACGCTTAGAGAATTATGTTTATGTCGCAAAAAAAATTGAGTTTTTAGTCATACTGATTTTCGAAAAAGACATTGTTTTATTAATCATAATTAGTGAAATAAAAATAATTTAGGCAAATATTGGATATCGACTTTTTTAAAATGTGTAAATTTTTAAAGAAAAGAGATTCAAAAGAGCATTCATAAATTAACGTATGTTTCTTTTCTTATTTTATTTCATATTATTTAGATTGTGATATTTAAAAATCTTGATATGCAGATATTTTTATGAGTCATTTTCTATAATCGAAAATGTTCAATTTTTTTCATTTTTATTTTTTTCAAGTATCGACTAGAAAAGTTAAATATGATGAAAAATTACTCATAAAACTAAATTTCAAGGGCTCTTAATGAAATTATTAATACTAATGATATTTAAAATATTCAAAGCAAAGTTTTATTTTGTAAAGCTGTAATTTATTTAACGAAAATGATGATTGATTTGAGTTTAATTTTCAAATTTGACAAAATTTTACTTCGAAACAAAAGTATTGAAATAAAAAATTTTAAACTAATGAAAAGATAAACCATTTGAATTGATTAAATTCAAATATAATTATATGTCATTGTAATGAAAACGATAAGAAAATTTTTTTTTTTTGCTACACAAAAAAAGCATAACTTAATAATCTGATAAAAATTAGCTTTGATCGCTTATTCGACAGTAGTCTATGATTAAGTGGTTTTTTTTTATCATGAAAATGAAAACTCTCAATTATATAATACACTAACATGTATCAGTTAATATCATGATCCGAAAAAGATGTTTGAGGATACAGGTCTTATATATTGTTTGGCAAATTATGTTTGAATTTTCTAATAAAGATACTGAAATGATGGCCTGTCATTGTCTTAACAGTGTTCGTTTAAATTTTTTCCAAATAATATATTCACACTTAACTCTTAAAGCACATCTTCTGACAAATTATCGCTTTCTATAACTGTTAATACATCATGTCAAATTCTTTAATTGACTAACATTTGTTTCTCAATTTTTTGTTTGAACTAATTTAAGTGACTTAAATGCATTTCCAAAAACGTCCTATGAATATAGATTTTCATATTAAGCATGTTTCTCTGAAAAAAAGCGTTGTTATCAGATTTTTGAGAAAATTATCATAAGAAAATCTTTAATAAAGAAACAATCTGCTCGTGAATTTTTAATTTTTGTCGTGATTTTGCATACATGTTCATTTTTTTTTTCTATTGCAATGCATTTATCAAAAATGTTATTTCTATTTTTTTATAAAAGTTTTCATCAACATTGAATTTTTTTTTCCTTTAACACCTCAAGCGAACTTAACAAAGCTATAAATTTTTAAACTCAAGCAAATGAAATTATCGGATATTCTTTATTACTAGTTTGTAAAATATCTTCAGAAAAATAGCAAATTTAAAAAATATACTTAAACTTTTAAAAAAAAATTTAATTAAAAAAATTCGTCGAAGAGATACTTAATGAATTTCAAAAAAGTCAATTTGAAAATTGTACTTTGACATGATCTATATATATAGAAAATAATAAAAATTTAGCCATGTCAATTAATTTTTATGATGTTATTAGCCAGGCGAACTAATGAACATCGATTAAAAGACTTTATTAAATTTAAAATTAATTGCTTCATCGCATTTTTAATTAAAATAATTTAGATGATGTGGCTGATTTCGAGAAAAATCATTTATGCTGCCACAATTAAATATATGAATCAATAAAATGATTACGTAATGTATTTTTTTTTTACCATTTTAAAATTAAAATCAGTATATTTATTATTTTATTTTTGATGAATATTTTGTATATATATAAGGATTATTGATCTCGTTCAAAAGAATAAAACAGAGTTAAGAGTAATGATTTAAAGAAAGTGGGTTGGAAATTGAAAATTTTTATCACTTATTTTTCAGGCAAAAAATTAGTATAATATATGTATGTGAATATATTAAATTAAAATCTGAAATTTTTTTTAACAAGATAACAATATTAAAAATAATTAAAAGCAAATATATTAAAAATCAATTTTAAATTCTAATTAATATTTTATTTAAACTCAAAATGTTTGTTAAAATTTAATTATAAATTATTGCCAACCATTTATTAAATAAAAACACTAATGCTTGCTTTTCAAATTTTTATCTAGAGTAGTTTTCTCAAGCAAAATTTTTCTTTGAAAATTTAATTTTTTTATTTTATTTTTTTAGTTAAATAAATTTGAAAAAAAAATTTTTGGTATCAGTATTTAGAAATATTTTAACTTATTTTTAAAACAATATACTAGATTGCATGGGGCTTTTGATAAAGATGTATATATACAAAACATAATAAATTTTGAAAGAAAAAATCCCTTTTTCAGGTGAAGTAAATTTAAAAGAAAAATAAAATAAAAAAAATCGACCTTAAACAAAGTCATTTCCTGCAAACAAAATTTTTTTACAAGAAATTCGCACACAGTGTGTAATAATTTCATTGATGTGATTTTGTAAAATAATTTTATATTTTTGCAACATATTTCACACAGAATGATTTAATAATGACAGTGAGTTAATACTTTGCCTAAACAAGTTTCTAAAATTTATTCAATTTGAATTAAAAGGCGAATTTAACATTCACCATTATTTATTTGAATTATATACAAACAAAAAAATTTTGAAATAAAATTCATTCAAAAAAAATTTTAAAAGATATCAATATGATGATTAATATGTGTTTAAAAGAATTGTTTTAAAGAAACTTTGAAAGTTTTTTAAAAAGTGGCATTTAATAGGTATTGTAATTTAAAAATTCCGAGTATATTCGTATCCAGCAGTTGCGAGAGTCCAAAATGCAAGAAAGTTCATTTCGTCTCATGAATTACATGAAACTCGTTGTTTGCATTAGAAATTTATATATTTGAATATTATTCATCAATTTTAAAATTTTATAAATCACCATAGGTAAAATTGTGATAATGAAAATAAATAGAACTTATTACGTGATTTTTATAGCTTCCTAATGCTTCACATTATTACTTTTTAAAAATTCTTCACATTTTATCAATGGTTCAAACTATTTTTTCTTCTTGTTTTTCTATTAGGAAAATTTCACAAAAGTTAAAAAAAAATTAAAGCAGTCTTATTTTCTTTCACTTTTTATCTCTCAAAGAATTTTATCATCATTTTAAGAATCACAAAACATAATTTTAAAATTTAAATGATTTAGACTCAATTCAAGTGGCTTTTGAATAAATTTTGAAAAATTTAGTAGTAGCCACGTGTAATTTCAAAACTACTAAAACATTGTTTGTTGATTTGTACGTGTTTAGAAGTTATTTCCGCTATTATTGTGTAAGTTAAATTTTTTCGTGAACTAAGTTTTATGAAATCATACACATGAAATATGTGTCATGGCATATATATGGTAGCTATTTTTTGTTATTTTTTTTAAATCTACAAAGGGTTTTTTTTATTAATTCAACTTTGAGAAAAAAAATTTCTCAATAAAATAAAATGCATTCAAATCAAAATTTAAAGGATTCATGAAGCATTATTTGAAGTCTATATAGGTTACAAATTATAATTTGTAAGCTCTACTAACTTAAAATTTAAATGTATTGATACTTTAAGTACTCTAGGTAAGGAGCTTGATACACTTCATTGAAGGATTTAATATACAATTACTTTTTTTTTGCCTATTGTAAAAAATTTCTATATCACGTCCCAATCAATGTGTACCTAATTTACTGATTTGAAAAGATTTAAAATTTGAAAATATTTACTAGCGTCAAATCGATACAAGCCAATATTTTTTTTTAGCATCTACTCGAATTTTGATTTTTAGAAAAGAATTATTTTATTGCAAATAAAAGAAAAGATATAAATCTCGAAACGAAAAAATAAAAAAAAACGAATCTGAGAACCAAAATAAAGGTTAATAAGTCGAAACTGCCTCTTAAGCAGACTATTCTAAATTTTCAATGTATTTTAATTTTTACGATTGACTTAATCAATTTTCATTTTTTTTTTTAAAGGAAACACCTAGTTTCGTATTGACTTTGATTTTTTCAATCTAGATTTAAATTTTTGAAATTTTTAAAAATAATCAGGACCATTCTAGCATCATTCGAAATTCTTATCACTTGATATATCTAAAATGTAGTAGATATCATCTACATATTGCAAACTTCTTAATTGTAATCTGATCTCTGTACACTGAATGAAAAATGTTTAAAAAATTATAGTCGTAATATGTAAACTTTAAACTGTATATAAATTATATATGAATAACAAATTCTCAAAGAAAAAATTTTAAAATTTCAATCTTTTCAAAGATTTTTTAAAACTTAATCAAACGATTCTATTTCGTTGCTAAGGATTATCTAGCAAATAAGTAAAGTAATTTGATCCATTCTATTTCCAATCAATCTAAACTCGATTATTTTGGTTGAATTCAATCTTGATTCGGCATTATCGAAATCGTCTTTAAAAGATAGACTTGCATCGATTATTTCGAAGTTAAATTTTCTATGAGAAAAAGATATTTGACTCAAAAAATAAATTTAAAAAATTGCCGCTTCTCCAATTCATATGCATTATCCTAACTGCTGTTCAAATTTTGAAGATAATTCCTTCACCATGTTTTTAAAATTAAAAATTTAACTTGATACTTTTAGTATCTAATTTAAAATTTTTTTGAAATAAGCGTATGATTTGAAAAAAAAAATGAAACTCATTTTTAATTTTTTTTTGAAAAGACAACAAAAGATGTTAATTAAACTATAAGTAAAACGTTGAAGGCAAACGAGGTGCAATATGCTTTCATTTTGTTAAATTGAAACTAAATTGCTCATTTTGTAAATTTCCGTATTTTGAAATTTCAGAATAGTGAAAATAGATGAGTATTCTTAATTTTGCAAACAAATGATATAATTTTTTAGATTATTTTGCAAAGTAGTATGATATAACACGTTGCGTCGACAGTCCAATTTTTCAGATTCTAATTTTCCAACATTTGTTACATTTTCGTTGAAATATTTACAAATGCCTACTTTTTTCAGATAAAAGCCCCAAACAATTCTTTTACAATACAGATTGATTCTCCACATGTAATATTTTCAATGAATTTATAAACAAATTCATGATTGAAATAATTCCAATGTTCATATTCGTTTGCGTACGTGCGATTTTCATTTTTAAACCCCATTATTTTATTGAATTCAGTTGATTATGCAGATATATAATTTTTACTCTATTGTTTACGAAATTCAATCAATTCATTGTGAATTCTCAATCCATATACTAATTTCATTTCAAAATTAGAAAATTTTAATTCATAGATAATATGAAATTATTTTTATGGAGCTTAAAAAAATTTTTACAATCAGAAGATCAGTAAGTGAAAGATTAGTAAATTAAGATAATAAAATAGTAGAAACAGTGTTTTGAATTTGATAAAAATTTTATTTTTAATTATAATTGAATATTTCAAAAAAAGATCGATTCATTTATTTGACATTAAGGGTGTACAAAGGGTAAATAGAAAAATTCCGCCTGTCTTTATAATATTTCTAGAAATATTTAAATTTAATAATCTAAAGTCTTTTGACGATAGTATTTCTGTAATTTTAATTTAAAACTCCTAATTTAATTGATTAAATTTATACATTAAATGAATTGTTTACATATCATTAGTTTAAATTTGCAAACAACAATACTTAAACGTTTGAAATTTATATGAGAAGAGATTTTTTCAAACATTCACATTTAATATTCAAAAAAAAATATATATATATAAATGTTTTTTTTATCAGTCTATAGGATCATTTGAACTATAATATCAATGTGATAAGAAACATTAATAAAACGATCTGAAATTGAGTAAAAACTTTTAAATTTTTGGATGATTTAATGATTACTTGCATAAAGCAATGCACACGGGTATTTGAGAATTTTTTATCTTTATGTGGCTTTTAGTGATTAAATTCGCAAAAAATATATTTAAATTAATAAAGAGTATAAATGTACTATTTATTAGAAAAAAATTAAAAGTGATTTTTTTTTTTCGATTCATAAAATGATATCTGATGAAGTGTCAACAATTTGATGCACAAATATATATTATCTAATACAGTGTGATATTTACATATTTAAACTGATAAAAAAAATTAGTTTTGAAACTTATAAGAAACTAATAGGAATTATTTTGTAATTTTTATTACTAATAAAACTATGAACATCTCATTATGTGAATTAAGAACTAAAAATATTTTACACAAAATACAATCAATTTGTGAGTCAAATTATAATATACAATCTGTGATCAAAAATCATTTGAGAATCAAAAATGAAGATTTTTGGAAACCTCTTTCTGTTCTCAAAAAGTTCAATACTATTTAGAACAATAACTAACAATAATCTAGTAAATTTCTGGCTCTCTTAATTTTCATAATAGCTATCATTTCTTTTTTAAAACTATATTTTTTTTCTAAAAATTTCTAATTCTGAACGTTCTTTTTTTTTTGTCTGTGAAGGCTATGTAACTCAAAATTATGAACTAAACAACTGCCAAGAATTATCGAGTAAAATTTTTGTGAAGGCGGTTTACGAATTTTAACGCTTATAAAAGCCAACAACTCACATTCCGATTTGATGTTTTTTTCAAAGGGCCAATATTTGAAGCAAAAAAAATTTTCTTCCAAATTTTAAGAACAGTTCACTTATTCTCTTTATTAAATTGTTCTAAAACATTAATAGTCACTGCTAAAACACTGTTAAAAATCAGTTATCACTTACCAAGACCTTGCTTTGTTTAGTTTTCTGCTTTTGATTCCAGTTGCCTTTTCTTCTGTTTAAACTTTTCAAAATTTGGTCTTTTACTCGCTACAAATTATCAACTTGTGTGTAACAATTTGTCGATCTATGTGTATCATTTAGTATTAAATTAAATCATTTAAAAACTATTTTCAGAAAAAAATATCAAGAAAAAGTCGATATAAATTATCTACAAAAATTTTTGTTTCATAATTTTCAAGCCAGAAATTAAGATTTATGAATCTTTAAAACTATTGTAATAGAAAACAACAAAAATAAATATTGCTTTCTTTTGATAATTTTTTTTAATGTAATTTTTAGCTATTACTCATTCCGAATTATTATTAACTGACCTTCAAATCATCATCTTTAATTAAAATCAATATAACTATTATCAAGAAATTTATAAATTTAATTTTTTTAAAATTAAATTCAACTTTATCACATAATTTAAATATTTTGTAAAAAAATTTAATAAAATTTCATACAATATGCTATTTAACTTCTTAATCTGAATAAAATTAAGCATTTAAATTTTTAAGAAATTATATCTTTCATCCAGTAATTGATTTGTATGTATATATGCAAATATAAATACCAAATCTTTATATTTATCTAATTTAGTAAGCTCTACCGAAAATAAATTTAATTTTTATTATTAAAACAATGCATTCAAGTGCACAATTTGATTTGAAAATATATATTTACAGATATAATTTATTTTGTCTGAAAAACTAAAACAACAATATTAATTACATTTTATAAATTGAAAATGTGTCTCGAACAAAAATAATTTGAATCGAATCATCAGAACAAAATCAATATTAGAAAAAAATTTTAAATAGATACATTCATAAGAAAAAGGCACATACATAGAAAAATATTTCGGTTTGATTCTTCAGAAACGGAAAGTAAAATTTGTATTACAAATTTGAACAGGCAGCCCATCGGTCTACAGAATTATGCTGAATAGTTTATATTCTGAAAGCAGCTTCAGTACATTGAGTCAGCAAACATATTAAGGCTTTAGAATTTATCCTATGATGAACTTAGATGTGTTGTACAAATTATAATTTGAATTGTATGGCAGCAGATCGTTGCCTGTATGTGCAAACCAAATTTGATACTAGCCTCACTATCAAAATTTTACTAATAAAACGCACTATTAAAGCAAATAAGCTGGAAAAGATGATTGTTGGATAGGCCACATCCCAGTTAACGGCCGCGTGTTCAGCGCGCGAATTCAACAACATTCTTTTCTAACAATCTAGACACATTTTTTTTCATTTTGCTTATCCCGCGTGACAAAAATTTCTAGTGCTTTAATAATTCTATGTAAAAAAAAAAAAAATTTTTTAACTGTTAATCTACCTGTGTCTTTTAAATTACAACAAGTGGATTTTATTTTAATTTTCTTTTTAATTTTATACTAAACACCAATATTTATCCATCAAATTAATCAACAAATTATAATTTCAAGATAAATAATTATATATTCATCTTGAAAATTTGCATCAAAATTTTTTCTATGAAATTCATTAATTATTAACTTTATCTCTCAATGAATTGACTATTTTATTAAAAAAAAATGAATTTTTTAGTTTTTCTGTTTTTCATCTATAGTTTTGTATTTATTGATTGCAGTTGGTACAATTGGTGGACCTATTCCGGCATATCAGGTTTGAAGATTTTTTTCTGATTAATAAAACCAAATTTTTTACAATATTTAAATATTTTTTGTAAAAAAAATTAATTGAAAGTTTAGCTGATGAAAATTTATTCTAAAAACCTTCCCCTTTAATTGAAATTCAAAAATTATCTTTTGTAATATATATTTACAAATAAATTTTTTTAGACAAAAGTGATTAAAAGAAATTTTTTGATTTTTGAAAATTTTCTTTTTTTGTTCAAACTTCAATCAAACTTTTCGGTTTATAGATTTAATACAAAATATAATTGAGAAGTTAAATTTTAGATTTCGAATTTCGCGTTCAAAAAATGAGCGATCATTGGATGATTTTAAAAAAATTTTGAATTCCCAATCGAATTATAAGCATATTTAAAAAATGATGCTATAAGATTAGAAAATTTCTTTTGGGAGTTTCTGACGTTAAGTCGCAAATTCCCGAAAAATCCTGAAAAATTATGGAAAGTCTACGAATAAGCGAAAAGTATTCTAATTTAAAAATTATTAAAAGTTTACTTTATTAAGACATTTCTTACTTGAAGATTTTTATTAAACAAGTAAACGTTATAAGTTCAGTTAATTTTTGCAAATTTAATCTCAAATTTTGAAACAGAATAAAAATAGTTATTTTTTTGATGAGATATGAGTATTTATATTTCAATCTCTTAATTCAATATTATAAGATTAGAAATATAAATTCAATGTAAAGAGTTTGTATTATTTATATAATATTTTTATGAGCTGCTGATAGCAATTTCTTTTTAAAAAATTTGAATCGAAATTTTGTGTGGACGTGTGATAATGTCATCAGAATAAAAGTATTAGTCATTTTTTAGATCTATATAAAAAAAGTTTTTCATTTTTTATGAAATTTGTCTGATATATTTATGAATTTGATTTGTGATAAAATTGCCGATTTTGTTTTAAATTATCAACCAAATTGTTTCTAATTAGCTAATAAAAAATAATTTCAAAAAAAAACACTTCTACAATTCATTTTGTTCAATCCAATGGACCAAAAATGTTGAATTTAAATTAAGGTTTTTTTATTAGCACAAAAATCTTGTAGAAAATAAGTAAAACTATAAATCACCTTAAAATTCACTTCTTAAAACCATTAAAAGATCGTCATCGACTTGCTATTTATCGCATATAGAAAAAAATATATCATAACAGGCAACAGATGTTGTCAAACGAGGCCACACAAGATGAGACTTTTCATTGTTTTTTCAAAATATGGTTAAGTTGTGCATCTTATTGTTTTCAATTTAATTTGCTTTATCCAATATATATATTTTTTCTGATTGAATCGAGCGGTCGTGTCTTTTATAGTATTTTACAATAAAAACTTTTATCAAATGATTATATAATCAAAATCCATCTATTCGAAATAAAGGTACGAATGTACAAAGATACAGCTTGACTAATTCAATGAATTTCATTCGTAGCAAATGTACCCAACTAAAACCTTTTGAAAAATTTTAATGATTTTTCGACACTCTGTAGTCTCTTACATTAAAAAACTATTATGTTCTCACAATATATTCATTCTTAATTTTTTTAATAGTAAACGAAATGAGCTGATCTTGTTCATTGAAAATTATCGGTTTATTCTTTTTTTTTTTTATATTAAGAATTCTAGAATGATAAAACTTAATTCAAAAATAATCTTTAAACGTACAAAAAAATAGAAAATATGTTCTTTTTCCAAATGCTTTTCTTTATTTGATAAATTTTTTGATACATTTTTTTTCGATTTAAAATCACCTGCACTATGTCGATGAAAATGATTCATCATATTCAATAATTTCTCAATGAAATTCATCAGTTTCAACTATTTTTCTACTATTATTAGAGCGATCAATTCACATGATTTGGATGCAAATCAAAAATCGAAAAAGAGTGAAAAATCAAACTCTATACTTGAATTTTATTTTTGTTTACTTTCGGCTGGGAATTAAATCGACTTACTTTTTTCATATGCTCAAATGGGTGTATATGACTAAAGGCTAAAATTCAATCAATAACACACTGACAGTACTAATATACAAGAAAATTTTTTCGCTTTCATTATACTAAATTTAATTTTCTTGCCAAATTCAATTTTTTTTAAAGTCATATGATCACAATTATATCACATATTTCATTATAGTTACAATCATTTAGAACTTGATTTAAATTAATTAATAAAATTTCTGTTCCTTGACTGCTATAATTTTTGAGTAATCATGAAGTATACTTTTTAGTCATCTATTTGGTTACAGACTTGTTAAAATAACTTGTCACGTTGTTAAAAGAACCAAATGACCAGTCGAATTTGAACTGGACGCATTGGAAACATTGAAAAATCTTGACGTAATCACGTATGTATAAAATACATCACGTATAAATTTTAGTTTTCAAATTGGACATTTAACTTATTTTTTAGATCAAATAATGTACAACGTAGTTTCAAAAAATCATTATTAAATTTTTAATCTTATTTTAAATACTCAAATTCGGATTTAGACACGAATTGAATCAATTTTGCAATTTAGTGGTGAATGTATTTTGTTTGTAATAAAAACATTAAACTTGTT
>BLXL01010939.1:0-13373 GCA_023170135.1 Acarapis woodi
AAAAGGAAATATACTTCAAAAATTATATATTGATGCAATTTTTTAGTTTATTTCTTCATTGAATAATCATGAGATTTTTTTTTGAGGATTTATAAGATCAAATATATGATTCCGGTTATTTAAATATATCCGTTAAAATATGGTACGTAATATATATTATACATAAATAAAAAATTACTCCAATTTTTGAAATTTAAAAAAAATTGATATACTGACATCGAGACAATATTATTTTAATTATTTTTATGTGATCTGTGTAAAATTTTTTTTGATAAAATATTACAATTCAATGACCATTTTGCAAAATTTTATATATAATATCTTCACAGTATATTCACCAAGATATAAAAATACTTGATCAATTTCTTTAAGATTTATCAAATATAAAGATACATTTTTTTATTATTTATTTTTCGTTAAATTTAAAAAAAATCAAGATAACTGTGCCTTACTTCAGTATTCAATTCGAAATGAAAAAAAAAATTATTGGCTCTTAAATGTCCTTTTCATTTTTTTAGTGGCAAAAAATTTTATTCAAAATACGACATATGTTAGATACATCAGAAAAATTGAAAAAGAATTTTAAATTTTTTTGTCCTATTCTATTTAAAATTTAAGAATTTTATTTCATATATTTTATGAAATTCTCATAAAAAATTTCAATTTTAAGACATTAGTGTAATATATGCATTATAAGAAATTTTGAAAATATTATTTTGATTACATGTGTTTTAAAGTATTTTCAAACAATTGAAAATTTGAAATGTTTTATTTTCAATGGGTTTTTTATGAAAAATTTATTCCAACTTTATTTAAAAGTCTCAAATAAATCTCTTGATTATCTTGGGAAAGCATCAAAAAATTATATGTGAATGTATTGACTTCTAAATATCGATTGATTTTGATGTGATCCAAACAGGTGTGCTGCAAAATAAATATACGATTTCATATTATTATTTTAAATTTCGAAATTGATCTCTCTTGACAATCATTTAATCGAAAAATAGACATTGTCCTATTTAGATAAATAATTTACTTTAATCATCTCAATGATAATAAGCATAATTTATATTATTTTGATTAAACTTATATATATTACTTAATTTATAATGTAAAATTAGTTGATAACTAACTAATAGGATTTCAAATTCTATTTCAGCCCAAAATAAAAATTTTTTATCAAGATAATCAGTCATGAAATCATTCGAAAAAAATTTGTGTAAAACTTTTTGGAAGAAAACAAAATCATCTTATTTCAAATGCAAAATTAGATTGAGCGTTTTATTATAAATTGAATCAATTCTGTCAACTCATTATCAACAACCGACAATTAAAATAAACAGTCAAGCTAGCTTTAACGGTCAAATTTTCTAAATTGAATAAACTAACTTACCACTTGATCGCTAAAGCACTTGTTTTAATAATAAATTGATTCGCTCAAAATTTTTTTTCTAGTGTTATCAGATCCCAATTTTCTACTTCAATCGATTAATAAATGATTGCAATCGAAATTTTTTCTAAAATCATTCGATTAATTGAAATAAATAAGAAAAATATTAACCTATTTTTTCTATGTATTTTTTTTCTCGAAAAAGTAAGCTTTTTAACTATCTATTCTTTTATGTAGTTGTTTTAGAGAAAAACATGGTTTTAATTTTAAAGAAAAATAAGGATAAATTTTTTTACCTCATGTTTTTTAGTGAATTACTTTAATTTTAATAGAACTATTTTGAATAAAATTTCTGGTTAGATACTCAAATGTTAATGAACTAAAAATTTTATTTTTACAAATTAGCCGATAATAATTGCAATCAATAATTAAATGACTGATAATGATAAGTAATCGATTCGTAGTATTTCAACCTTATTGTAAAAAAAACATTATGAATTATTATTTAGTGTCTAACCTCTGTAAATTTATAGAAATTATAATCATAGTATGCTCTTACCAACATCAATTGATTATCTTATCTAATTTACCTAATTAGTTTAATTTTTTTTATGATTTAGGATATTTTATAAATTCAATCGTCCTCATCTTAATCTGTTTAGCGTAAAATGTTTTGTCATTCAAACTGAGACAACAACTAATATTGTTTTTTTAATTTGTTTTCATCTATTAACAAGTAGAAATTAAATATTATTAAAAAAAATTTTCTACTTTCGTACATTGCGCCAGGCGTTGAAACTGTAATAGTAGGAAGTATATTGTCAGCACAAATGAAAATCATGTTTCGTTAAGGCTGTGAATTGAAAAAAAAAACATGTAGAAAATAAGAAGCAACTTAAACGCCAGAAGCCAAGTAAAACCTAAAGTTCAACTTAAAATAACTTTTTTCCTTCTCAACTAGTCGGTATGCATGATGTGTACCTGCACTGTGATTCTTTGTTTTGTAATTTTTTGTTCCTATTCTCCAAAATAATGGATTCAATAATACTAGATAAAAATAAGTGATATCATATTCATCCTATCCTAAATTTCGATTCATACATTTTCTAAACAATAACATCTTTTCGGAAGAAGAATTGAATTTTTTTGTGAAAAATTTCTTTTTATTTCGTGTTCGTTTTTGAAAAGACATCAAAATTAATAATTATCTTCTAATATAAAAATATAAATAACATATTTCAGCATAAAAATACATCTCAGAAAGTCGAGCCTTTTTATTCGACAGTTTCTCGAATTGCAAAAACGAATTATACTCGGATAACGACAAATATTTTGATAAATTGAAAAAATGATCTGATTTTATTAGATTTTCATCTTTAGTAAAAAATTTTTCGGTTCGGTTAATATTTTTGATCATTCACACATCCATTTAAAATCAATTCGAAATCAATTTATAAGTTTAAATAAATTTGTCATTATTATAATAACTAAAATTGATTAACATAAGCTTGTATCTAATTAAGAGGATTTTCAATCAAGACATTAAGTCGATAAAATTAGTCTCCTAAAGTGAATAAAATGAAATTGAATATTTTTGTAAAATCAAATCTTCTCAAAATAATTGATTTATTATTGCGAATTAATTAGCACCGAACTTTTTTCCACTCTGAATGATAATTTTATGGGATTCATCATTATTATATATATTTATTTTTTGATAAATTTTTAATGATTTAAATATTTTTTTAAATTTCAAAAATTGGAGTAATTTTTTATTTATGTATAATATATATTACGTACCATATTTTAACGGATATATTTAAATAACCGGAATCATATATTTGATCTTATAAATCCTCAAAAAAAAATCTCATGATTATTCAATGAAGAAATAAACTAAAAAATTGCATCAATATATAATTTTTGAAGTATATTTCCTTTTACAAAAAATTTTTTTGTGAGTCAAAAAAAAAAAATCATATCTGTTCATCTTTCATCTAAATTTTTCGTAATTTTATTTGCCAAGAATTACCATTTCAAATATTTCGATACTTTCTCTCAAAAATGTCAATCATTTCTTTGTGACTAATTGTTTTTATTTTTAAAGTGCATGTTTTTTTTCAGGAATAGTTTCTGTGTTTATTTATACGTGCCCATTGAACAAAGAAATTCTTTTATGTCCTGAAAATTACTCTTTTTGCTATATCGTAATCTATAGTTTCAAAAACTTTAATCACTTAGACTGCCATCACGAAAAAATTGAATTTTTTTTTCTAGTGTTTATTATGACAATCTAGAATTTGCTAGATGTTAAATATTTGTTTATAAATATTATTCTTATTTATCATTTTTTGTGATAATCTTTATCTCTTGATGTATATTTTTTTCATTTATATTTACTAGGCGCCTCTTTTTTAAAGCCTTTATTTTTTGATAATTTTTTTTGAAGTCTTATTCGACTTTTTTTATATCCCTTCATGTATAAAATTTTTTACTCGCTATTTTTTGAATTCTTATTGAATTATTTTAAGTTGTCTTTTTCAATGTGTTAGATCAATACTTTCATATGAAATCTAGTTTTTTAGAATTTTTCTTTTTTTTTTATTGAAACTCGTTAATAATAAATTGAATAGTATGAGATTTATATATATATGCACAAATTCATATCCTAACTGAATTTCAATTATTTTATAAAAAAATTATTTTCCATCTTTGGTTGTAAATAATTTGTAAATTTATTTGAGAAAGTAATTCGAAAATTCTACCATGTATCATGTAAAAAAAATTAAGTGATAATTAATGAGCACAATTATAATTTGATCATCTTTAGAGATTATAATCAGATGATTATCAGAAAAATAAATCGAATAGTTTCTTATTCGTCATAAATTTTAAAGTAATCATTGACTTCACCATTTATATGTCTGAAAAAATTTTTTTTTTGCTTTAAAACCTAAAACACTTTTTCACAAACAATGATACGGGAGAAAAAAAATTCACTAAGAGTTTACGAGTCTGTCAAAAAGTAAACAATTACCTCGAAATTGCAAATAAAAAATCTAGGTAAAAAATTGGTTGTTTTTATTCTTATATTCAAGAAAAGAGAAAATTTATCTTATTTAAATTAAAAAATAAGGGCATATAAGTTAATCATTATGGATGCAAATGAACATAGAACAAATCATCAATCAAAGCTACGTCTTACGGTATTTTGTGCTAAAGGTTTACAGAAACAAGAATTCTTCAGTCTGCCTGATCCTTTTTGTAAAGTTGAGGTAGATGGAACTAGGCAAGCATTTGTTACGGAAGTATGTAAGGATACAGTGAGTCCTAAATGGAACGTTTATTTTGATTTGAATCTAAATTCGACTAATTCTATTACAATCACTATTTATAATAATAAACGCGAAATCAAGAAACAAAATTCTGGCTTTATGGGCTATGTACGCATTATGCCAAATTGCATTCAGACACTAAAAGATACTGGATTTCAACGTATGAATTTGCACAAAAATCGCAATGATAGTGATGTGGGAAAAGCTGGACAAATAGTTGTCAGTTTACTATTGCTTAATAATATTAGAATAGGGACAGGAAGTACAATAAATACAAATAATTCAAATCAACAAATTAATAATCTTAATTACAAATCAGTTGATACAAACAACGAAAATGATCATTTAGGTTTGAATACTTTTTTTAATGATAATGGATTGCCTGATGGTTGGGAAGAACGCAAAACAAGCACGGGACGCGTGTACTATGTAAATCATAATGAAAAAACTACACAATGGCATCGGCCAACTCTAAATCAGACGTCTCAAGTATCAACTACAAATAATAGCATTATCAGCTTAATAGGAAAACATTCAACCAATGAAAATTTAGAACCTGATCTTAACAATCGAAGTAATCAACGACGATCAACCAGGCATCGACATTATTTAGCTCGCAATACATTACATCAAGCCGTAGCCAATTTGACAAATGATATAAATACATCAAATATTCATCAATCAAACCATAGTCGTAACAATCTGAGTATCGATAGTACTTCATCTGCTATCAATATGAATGCAAGTTTAACTAACATAAATAATTCAGTTAATCAAATTCAAGTAGCACATCAAAGATCGATTAGCAATTTAAGTAGTGATAATTCTAATTTTCACGCTAATGCAGTAGTCGTGTCATCAACCGAAAATTTACCTGATGGTTATGAGATGAGAGTGGCACCAAAAGGTCAAGTGTATTTTTATCATGTGCCCACGGATACAAGTACTTGGTACTTTTTATTATTAATGAAAATAATTTATAGTTTATCAACTAATTATGTTCATTTTCAAAAAAATTCACATACAGGCATGATCCGCGTGTTCCTAAAGAATTAATTGAAATGAAATTAGATCTGGATGAAATAATTGGGCCGTTGGGTCCAGGTTGGGAGATAAGAGAGACACAAGCTGGTCGTAAATACTATGTAGATCACAATAATCGGTATTTATTTTCAACTTAAAATTATTTGAATATATTATCTTATTAATTATTCACTAACACACATGCATTTATGAAAAATTTATTTGAAATTTTTTCTCAAAATTCAAAATATAATTTTTTTATTTCAATTATCATAATTTTTTGAAATTATTAAAATAAAATCATAGAAATTTTTTTTGAAATTTTTGTTTTACTAATAGTGAAAACTAATTTTTTTTCTTTGTCTCTAGTCAAACACAATTCACTGATCCTAGATTATCTGCAAACGTGAATCTTATTAAGCAAATTTTAAGAAATCGATTGAAGAATACATCACAGTCGAATAATAATGTAAATAGAAATAATTCAAATATTACATTGTCATCTACTATAAATGGAAATGTGGCTACAACTACAAGTCAACCGTCTCAAATAATTTCTCATGATATAAGTCCTCAAACAACCACAAAAACAACAATTGTTAATACCGAAACAATTCGAACGAAACTTGCAAATAGAGATTTCGATTTTAATATTCATACGACCACTGTACAGAGAAAGAATCTAGTCCAAAAAATGACTACTTTAAGAAAAGAGCTGTCAGCTTTACAACCACAATCAGGCCATTGTAAATTAGAAATTTCAAGAAAGGATATATTTGAAGAGTCATATCGATGTGTAATGAAACTAAGACCAAAAGATTTACGTAAACGTTTAATTGTGAAATTTAAAGGTGAAGAGGGATTAGATTATGGTAAGCATTTGATTCATGATTTTATTGATTCTTCAGTTTACTATCATTTTTCTTTTTTTAGGTGGAATTGCTAGAGAGTGGCTTTATTTATTATCACATGAAATGCTTAATCCCTATTATGGTTTGTTTCAATATACAAGAGAGGATATCTACACTCTTCAAATAAACCCAGATTCATCTATAAATCCAGATCATCTTTCTTATTTCCATTTTGTTGGTCGAATCATTGGTATTGCAATATTTCATGGTCATTATATTGATGGTGGCTTCACTTTGCCATTTTACAAAATGTTGCTCAACAAGCCAATTAATTTGGATGATATTAAAGTTGTCGATGCTGAATTACATCGTAGTTTGTGTTGGATGCTTAACAATGATATTACAAATGTAATTGAGACAACATTTTCGGTCGAACATGATTCGTTCGGCGAACTAAAAGTACATGAGCTAAAAGATAAAGGTAAAGACATTGCAGTAACTGAAGACAATAAAAAAGAATATGTTAAATTATATGTAAATTATCGTTTTAAAATGGGAATCGAGCAACAATTTCAGCAACTTCAAAAAGGTTTTCTCGAAATTATACCACAAGATTTGCTCACACCTTTTGATGAAAAAGAATTAGAGCTTATTATAAGTGGTCTTGGTAAGATTGATCTTAATGATTGGAAAGCAAATACTAGACTTAAACATTGCACTGTTGATCATCCAATTGTCAAATATTTTTGGCAGGCAGTAAATAATTACAGCGAGGAGAAGCGAGCAAGATTGCTTCAATTCGTGACTGGTAGTTCACGTGTGCCATTGCAAGGATTTAAAGCGTTACAAGGATCAACGGGTTCAGCTGGACCACGTCTATTTACTATTCATTTAATCGAAGCATCAAAGGATAATTTACCCAAAGCGCACACTTGCTTCAATCGTATTGATATTCCACCATATGATAGTTATGAAAAGTTGTACGAAAAATTAACCCAAGCAATTGAAGAAACGTGTGGATTTTCGATTGAGTAATAAAATAAATTCAGAATCATTTTATTCGAATGCATAAAAATATTCAATTAAATATTAATTTATTTATTGTATATAAAATTGAATCGATTATTTGAACCGTTAAGAGAAGTAAATCATAACGATTTTTTATTTTATTTTATGGTGTTGAACTCAGAAAAAAAATTATCATAAAATTCGAATAAAATCTCCAAGTATATTATTATTCATAGATAGTGTTAATTTTAGACCGGAAATAACGACAAAATTGAATCGAAAAATAATTTATAGTTTTAAATTTCTGCTTTCATGAACATCAAATTTGCCTTTTATTGTAATTTTGCATAATTTTCAACATGCCTTTTTTTCTTTTGACAAATACAATCTTACTTTTAAGTAGAATTTTTATAGAAAGATTTACACTAAAGATAAACACAATTATCTTAATTTATGCGAACGTAGCCCACATTTTTTCATGTTTTGTAATTCTTTTTTTTCAAGCCCATTTTTTCGCTCTGTTGACCATGATTATCTATTTGTATCATTCACTTTTCAAACCGAAGTGAAATCATTAGTGAACTTATTTCTTATAATTTCAATACTTAGAGCATGAAATTAATTTATCAATCTGAATTGAAATAATCCCTGATTGAACAGCAAATATATTTTGAATTTGACAAATTGATTTGAAATATTTATTTTGCAATAAATCAAACAATAGAAATAGGAATTTTTCACAATCAATATTTATATCTTTGGTAAATATAAACTATAAATTTATACTATAATATTTAATTTCTTTAAATGAATCAAAATCCTAGTATATCATATGCTCTAAGCAATGATTCGAATTAATTTCGAAAAATTAATTAATTCTTACATTTCACGAAATTTTATTTTAGTGCGTCAATTTGCAGATCATCAAGCATAAATTTTCTCAAAATATTTTCAATTAGGTTTTTTTATGACAATAAAGATGCAAAAAAGGGATTCAAATTATCAATTAATTGCAAGAATAGATTGTGTAACTTTAGATTCCTCAATTATATCCTTGTCGATTAAATTAAGCTTGAAACATGCAACTAATGCGGATCCTTGTTCGGCAAATTTTTTGTTTTTTTCCCTGGACCAAAATTGTTGAATCACATACAAAAAAAAAAAATAAATTAGGTTACAGTAGTATCAACAGTTATCAATATTTTTACATAAATTCTTTTTAAATTAGACGACAAAAAAATTATATCATTAGTACCATAAAAAAAATATTAATTGTAATATGCAAATATTGAATGTCATGTTGATAAACATTACTTACAAAAATGAGCTAAGATATTTGATACCATTGCATTCACAAATACAATAAAATCGTTTGTCTTTCTGTACCGTTCTATACGAGAGTTTATGTTTTTTTTGTGTTGCATAATTAAACAGGATTACTTTCGGCAATTTATCACTGCTTTCGTATAGATCACGTATGAATCTCAAACACTCCACAACATCGGCTTCCTCCTCACTTTTTATCAACTCGATCAATTTACGTTTGCGATTTATTCGATCATCATTTGTTTCTTCGGTATTTTGTTCATCATTCAAATCATGATTATTGTTAAGCAGTTTTTTAAGTTGATTTTCACGTCTGATTTTCAATTCTCCAGAGATACGATAATAATCATCTGTCTTGTTCCATACTTCGCTATTCAAAAATGAAAAAAAAATAAATTTAATAGCCATAATTTTTATTTTATCGTCTAATATTTGATTTTATTTATTCAACCAACAAAAAAAATGTGCAGGCAAATGTATTATTTATTTTTCGAAAAAAGAATTATTTTAAATTAATATACAATTGTATCAGTTACAATTAACGTGAAGAATGCTACTATCTAAATAATTTATCTTCATTTTAAATGAAATTAATATTTTTGCATGAGTTCAAAAAAAATATATATAAGTAGTAATTTATAGATGATTCGAATCTATTATTGAATCTCAAGATTTTTTTTATCATTTTCAAAATGCATCTGATTGCGCAAATACAATGCAATCTATTGATTTTTTAATTAAAAATTAATTAAATTGATTCAGGTTTTTCGACAGTGAAGAAAAGATAAAATTCTAGCCAAATTTTTCCTACTTGAACACTAATTATAAAAAGAGTGAAAAATTTTAAAATAAAATTCAATTTTCATAGCATGGTAAAAAATGAAATTTTAACTTGTATATCGCATGTGAACTCTTGTCTGTTTTACATCCTGCTCTGAAATAAATAAAATAATAAATTTTTCAATTTTTATATTTTCGAATCTTAGAATTCAAAATATTAATTTTTTATATAATTTTTTCTCGAATAAGTTTTATGGTTGTAATCTTAATGAGTTAAAATGTAAGGTTTGAATATAAAATTTCTGAATTCATTAAAAATAGCTTTAAATATGTATAAACTAAAAATAAAAAAAGGCAAATATTCTAATTGATAATTATTAATTTTGGACTTTTATGTTTGAACATATGTAAAGAAAAACAACTTCTGATGAGAATAATATTGAAAAAAAAAAAGATATCGAGTTTTAATTTCAAATAAAATTTCTGTAATTTGATTCCTCTACTCATTTTTCAATTACGGTTATGATATTATTGCTGGAAAACAAAATGTGAAGCTTTCAATAAGTCATTAAGTTTTTCGGTAAACCTTTTTTCTATTAAATATTTTTCCATTGAAAAAATACTCACAACATCTCTAGCATTGTACATGTAGCCAAAAAAGCTTTGCCATTCGGCCATTCTTGCACATTTTCCATCATACGTTCGATGCAATATTTTGAGGTCGAAAAATGATTTTCGTACTTCAGAGCGAGATCTAAGTATTCGGAAATAATTTTATTCTTATCTATAAGACCATTTTTACGAAATATTGAACAATTATGCATTGCTGATCGAGCAATCATTACTGAACTTGCATTTGATTTTTTTTTAAATTCAATTATGTCTTCATAACAGTTTATGTTTTTGGACTCGCCACTATTAAAAAAGATATGACAAGTTAAAAAGTGAAATAATTAATCTATAATTATGATATTTAATATCGATTATTTAAATAGACAATTTTCTAAATAGAAATTTAAATTTGAAAAGAGATAAACATATTATTATCATTATTAAGTATATCTCAAAAAATTATTTTATTAAAAAATTTTTTTAAACAATTTCGAAATTTTTTTTTTAATCAAATTGATAAATAATTCGAATTTAATCGGAATCACAGAAAATGATTTTTATAAATAATCTGTTGAAATTGTTTTCATAAATTTCGGGTTTCGATGATTTCAAAATGAAATTTTTACAGTGAAAAATAAAACTACTTACTTAGCGATTACAGGGATTTTTAAAACTTCAGTAATTTTTTTTATGTAATCAATTCTATTTGGATGATTTGGTCTCTCTTGTCTTGTGCGACCATGAATGGCTATAGCATTTAATTTAGTCGATTCAATTATTTTAACTAATTCTAAAGTTTCATCTAGCTGTTCATGAAATCAATATTTGTGATTTCAATAAAATTTGAACAAAGTTTGAAATGAGATCTGAAATAATATATAGCATAAATTTATTTAAATTAATCATTTAAACTTACAGTAGGCAAAACTCTTATTTTACATGTTACGGAAATACTTAGATTATCAACTAAATTAGTCAAAATTTTCCTAATTTTTTCTGGTTCGTCCAAAAGCGCGGCACCCATGCCACCTAAATCAATATTATTTATTTAGAAATAAACAATAAATAACTTTCTGAATATTTGATTATAAGGATTTTTATTATCATGGTAATTATAAAAATTAAGGATGAATAATTGTCAAACCTTTGATTGAAAATGACTTTGGACATCCCATATTGATATCGATACCTGCTACATCATTTTCACTTAGATAAAAACAACAATTTTTAATTTGTTTTTGACGTTATCATTTCTATTTCTTTAAATTAAGATAGTGAATATCTTACACTAATTTAGCTGCTCTTAATGCTCGATCAGGATCGTTTGTTGCTTGGAAAAATTAAATTAATTAACTATGCTATTTTCAAATTATTTATTTGTTGATAAAATAATTAAATTTTTAAAATCATTAAAATGCATACCGAACTGTAGCACTAAATTATCTTTTTCTTTAGGACAAGTTCTAAACACCACATGATCCTCACTATTTATGAAATCAATTGTACCAAGTACATCTAAAAGTTAATATTAAATAACCGGACAAAATAATCAAAAAAAAAAAAAAAAGATAAGAATCCTCGTCATTTTAATATAATTATTTGAAATATTATGATTAAAGTATAATTTAATTTATTCTGCTTGTTTACTTGTCAAATAGAAGATAATTATTTTAATATAAAAAGAAAATTTATTAAAATTTATTTATAACCAACCATTCACATAGCGCTTGCAACCAACCAATTTATAATCAATTATTTCATCAGTGTAAATAATATCGGCGCCATATTTGCGAGCCATCAATCTAAAAGGCAAATGGCTTATTCGAACCATTGGTGCAGAAATGATTTTATTTTTGAAATCTAACATTTAGGAATCAATAAAATTTAACTATCTTTTTTTAATTTATCTCAAAAACTTTAACATCAAGGCTCGATTCAATCAAAAATTTTCTTATTTGATACCGAAATTTTAATTCAACTGTTTTACCAATAAAAAATTCACACGTATATCATTGGTTTTCAAATTAAATATATATTTAGAATTTTAAGCACGTTTTATAGAACGAAATTGTTTAAGAATCAACTAATTACTTCTTTCTCTAAACATGCTTGAACATGTGGCACAAAAAATCTTGTTTATTTTTTTCAATTATTCTTTTATTACCTAGGTGTCAGTAGTTGAAAAAGTTTTTAGAAAAAATTTATGCCTGAATATAATAACTAATTTGACAAAATTCTAATTTTTTCCAATTAATTTAAATAGATTAATTGTTGAATTAACAAAAAGAATCTATAGTTTTTCGAAGGAAAAATTGGCACATTTGTTTCTATCAAAATAGTTCGAAATGATAGTCATATTCTAAATCGTCTAAGTTACAATCAAAGCAAACTCAAAGAATTGAAATCATAATGTTTATTTTATTACATGATCGATTGAAAAGATGAACAAATGATCGTTGCAATAGTTTTTTATTAAATAAAAGATAATAGTATAATAGGTGAATATTGAATATCATAAATATTTATGAAAGTTCGATTTATTAGTAATTCATTTTTATCCGAAAAAAATTCGCTCAATTGTTTTGATCATAATTGATTAAGCTCAGTTTTCTATTATATTATCATATAACAATTATGCAAAATTTAAATCATAGATAATACTTGGTAAGCATTTATTATTCAGATTCATTGTCAGAATTATTGTGAAAAAAATATAACTAAGTAATTATAATGATATTTAAATGAGTAAAATAGTTTCAATCACTAATTGAAAAGCTTAATTAAGTATTTAATTTATTTAATGCTTATATCTAATAAAATAAAGGGCGGACTGATTTTATTGTTAAAAAGATTTTGATTGTTTAGTTGAAATTAAAAAATTGAAAAGCAAAATCATTCAAAATTGACTTATTTTGATTTAAAAAGCCGATACGCCACGCTTCAAAAAATTTCTGAAAAGAAATTTTTTTTTGCGAGAAAGTTGAAATTAAATTTTTGATGGAAAATTGATGATGATTCAAAAAAATTTGATTTGATCAAAACAAATCA
>BLXL01010940.1:0-16694 GCA_023170135.1 Acarapis woodi
CTAAAAAAAAAAAAACAATCAAAAAAGCGAATAATTTTTTTGTTTACATAATAGCTTACCTAATAAAAGATGAGGTGAAAAAAAAATTTCATAAAGATTTAGTTTAGGTTTGAATTTAGTGTGCGGTTGATAAGACTCATTTAGTCGGGTAAGATAGGGTTGAATTAAAACATGACCAAATCGAAAGGCAGCTGTTGAAAACACGTTACTTATTGTCGAATCTACAGTTGCATCATATCCTTCATAATCACCTAATTGCTTATATACATTTGTTCCTAGCACATACTTCAACCAGTGATCATAAGTGATATGCTGCATTTTCGAAACTAAAATATTGCGCGCTTCATTATAAATTCGATTACCTGACCAGTGATTATTTAATTTTTTAAGTTCGATCGCAATACGATTATGTTCTCTCAAAAACAAGGTATGTAAAACTGTTAGTGCCAATTGTTCGTTGCTGCGTACGTCACCGGCTAGAAAACATTCGAAATTTGAATTAGTCGGCTCTTGTTGACAATCATTAGGCCATAGTTTTTTATAATTTTGTGGTAAATAATCATTTCCATCAATCGAGCTCACTTTTAGAAGACCATCAGTTGATTCTTTCAATTCTGAAGCTAGTTGTAAAGAGCTAGCATAAATTTGTGACAAATCAAGGTAAGAAGTTACTTGATTTACTTGCTCCCTTGCCATCAGTACACCAGTAGCTATTGAAGATAAACCACTTCCACAAAATGAAGAACTTCTTATTAATTCAATACAATTTGAATAAGTTGTATTACGATCTTTGAGTAAATGTGATCGAAATCTTCGTGGATCATCTGATTCTAACGGTATGGAATAACAAGGTGGTGTTTTGGTACATGTTGTCTGACAATCAACTGAATTGATTCGATCAAACGTCGAAAGACTAACTGATGGCAACGAAAACGATAAATCATGATCAATAAATTGACCCAACATGGTTAAAATATGTGTATTTTGTTCATCCTCTTTGGAATCAAAAGATGAAAGAAGTTTCAATGTGACCTTTCTAGGAGATGGTAGTTTAAATCCATTATATAATTTATCATCAAGCCAACCAATAGGCAAGTGTAGACCATCCTCGTATAATGGATGAAGAATTCGCTTTGGAATAAATTTTTTTTTTTTTTAAAATTATAGATCAGTTTTTTATTTTTTTTTCAATACATATTATTAAATATTTGATTAAAATACCTTGAATGGTGTCATAGCTGCTCCATGTAACTCATTTTTCACATTATTACACGTACCCTCAATGGTTCTATAACAACTAGTATATTTATAATCAGTTTCACAATTCAAATGCTTTAATGCATTGGAATGTCGGTTTCCAGGTAAACATCCCGTTAAAGTGTTCAAAATTTTTAATTGATTAGTTGTCAATAAGTCATTATAGGTAAAATTAATTGCCTGAAAACTATATTTCATTTCAGCCTTTCTTTTTAGCAATTCAATTGTTCTCTCATAGATTTCAGTTGATTTTGCTGATTCGATTGTGTTCGAATTAAGTGGAAAGCGACCGATTTTCATAAGTTTATTAGGTGAAAATTTATTTTTTTTTTTTTTTGTTTTATAGATAAAATTAATGTTTTCATCATTTTGATAAGTTGAAATTGGTTGATCGCGATATTCAATTAAAGGAAATTCAATCTTACTTCCATTTAACACATATTCAATCGTGAGAGCTACTGCTTGATCTACAGCTTCTTTAGCTTCTTTTATAGCTATTTGAGAATAAAAATTAATAAATAAAAAAATCAAATTTTACATTCTATTTACCTGCTTTTACATCATCATCAGTGAACAAAACATTTGCTACATTTGAACGCGCTCCAAAACCTAGATTGCCTGGTCTACTCTCTTCTAATTCACCTCCACGTACATTAATCGTAAATTCATGTATCGCATAACCAAACTTAAGATAATAAATTATTAAATTATTTTTAATTATAAATTGATTAGATTATATTTTTACCTCATTAGATGCTATACATTCATAATTACCATCTATTGAACTAAAAAGTTGAAAATATTAAGATCAGATTTAAAATATTGAATATTAAAAGTCATAAAATAACCTTGTGATATTTGTAAATTTTATTTTATTACCAGTTGTCAAATTTCGATTTATTGATTTATTAATCCAAGTTATTGTCGCTTTTGGATTAGCATCTGCATCGCATTCAAGCTCTAATGAAGTTCCCAGATCAATTTCGAATAATTGATCAGGTAAAATTTTGAATATTGGAGGTTCTGAGGTAATTGACAAATTTAGTCGAAATAAATAAAGTGATTACTTAAATAATATACCTACGACTTTTAAATTATAGACCGCTATTTTTGAATCATATTTGCAACTATAAGTATCTTCATCTTTTGGAAGCAACAAATTGATTTTAAGTGAACCGTTTGGGTAAAGATGAAATTTTGAACTTGAATTAAAATTTATTTTTCTGTCATTTCTGAACCATAAATGCAGATTTTTTTGAATACTCTGCCCACATTCTAATACAACATTATCGCCAATTATCACATATTTGAGCATAGTTTTATTTTCAAAACTGAAATTATCTTCAGGTTTTTTAGAATTAAATTTGTGTGAACAAGAACGCAAATGTGGCAAAAGTAACGCATTCAAAGGAAGCGACCGGAGAAAATCGGGCCTTTCACAGGTAGCCATCAAATTAAGTTGATTGACTTTAACTTTCTCGGCCATCCAAATTAGTTCACAGTCACAAATCAGAGGATTAGATGAAAGTTTCAAAGTAAATTTTAGAATATTCAGAAGACCAACATTTTCTTTGAGAGTCAACAAATAATTATGTGATAAATCACTAAAATCTAATTAATTTAATAAATAAAAAAAAGGTTTGTCTTCTAGTCAAAAAAAAACTTACATTCGTTCAATAGACTGGATATACGACAAATAAATAAATAGTAAGTAATTAAATTATTTGGAAAAAAACAAACTTACATAAAGTCGATTGAAAGCATTATTTCCAATCCATTTTATTTTATTCTTTTGCAAATCAAGTATTCGAAGATGTTCGAGACCATTAAATTGTCTCTCAAGAATGAATTCAATTTTGTTATCATTCAAAAATCTAAAATTTAAAGGCAAATTACTTGAATGTCCTATATTTAAATTAATAACTTACATTTTTTCAGCTTGCGTTAAATAGACAAAAGAATCTGGTTGAAGATGCTTTATTTCATTTACATTCAGATGACTATAAAAAAATGATCGCATAAAAATTATAAACTATCTAAAAATACTTATTGAGAATTACTTACAAATATTTCATATCAGGCGGTAATTGAGGTAATTCATCCAATTTCTTTGAACTACAATTCAAAATATTATTAAAACAATCACATTTTAATGGACAAATAAATTGATTGTCCACTTGTTGAATAATTAAAATCGATAAGGTGAAAAGAAAGAAAAAATGCATTTTAGGGCGAATTCACTTTCCTTGATTAGTTGATCGCTGGAACATAAAAAATTTTCACTCCTTGTGTCCTTAGATTTTATTTATTAATTGAAGATAAAAAATATCTGACACAAATGTCTATACTATATATTGAATGTTATCCACTTGACATTTTTTCAAGTTATTCAACCTAACATTTTAAGAATCATTTTCAAGATGGAAGAAAAATCAACTTTTTTTCTTTAAACTACATATTTTTCTTGATTAATTTAATAAATTTGCATGTGTAAAAATATGATAATTTACATTGATATTTTGAAAATAGAGTTCATCTAGATCTATTTTTGTAAATTTCACTTCCAATTAATTTTTTTAATTCTTGACTATATGGTTGTATTTTTTTGACTATCTCCTTATGATTTATTTTAAAAATTAAAGGAGTAGAATTAAACCTACTGCTTTTACTTTGTGAATTGAGTATTTTGATGGGACTACTTGATCTGCTGCTTTTTGAATTAGATCCATTTAGAAAAAAACTTCTACTTATGAAATCAAATCCTTCGAATAGTTTTCGATACCGCTTTTTGCGTTCCATATCTCTATAACTAAGATTTACTTTATTTCTCTTTGACTCCCTTTTAGCCATTCTATTTTGATAAAGTTTATTTATCAATGAAAAGCCTAAGGTTAAAACTATGATGATAAGAAGGAAAAAAATGAATGTGATGTAAAAAAAAATATATTCTGCAAATTGTAATCCACGTACTTCATTTTGATTGAAAAGTTTATTCTTAAATATTTGAAATCCTGGTGTATGGACAAGTTTGGCTTTTGGTTCGTTGACAATTGAAATATATGGAATGATAAAAAAATAATTAGTGGTCATAAAAATGAAGCTCGATTCATTGTAATCAACAATTATTTGTAGATCCTCATGAATTTCATTATTTGGCACATTTTCGAAAAATTCCGAATGGCTTATACCTTCACTGGTAAATATATCAAAAAATTTTTTTTCAACATAAGTGTAGGCAAGATAATATTGCTTAGGAGTAAAACAGTATATGTGAGTTTGAGTATTGAGCAATTGCCATGGACATGAAGGAAATATGAGTCTTTTACTATGAACTAGCAATCTGAAATCAAGTTTTTTATTAGGAAGCACGTGAATTTCAAATTCAAAAATAAATAGACGCAAGTAGAATTTATTGTTGACTCTATGAATCCATTTCGAACCTACCATCTCATATTCAATTAAAGTAACATTGGTTGATGGATTTATACTTATTACTTGCTGTTGCAAATCTTCATTATAGAAAACGGCACTCTTGTAATGTCGATCTTCCAACTTAAAATTGAGTGCAATCAAATCTTCTTCAATTATCAAATAGTAACGATTTATAAATATATAATACACTTGATTAACGAATAAAATGCCTTTTACAATATCTGGTCTCTCTATTTTCACATTGCAATTAAAGAATTCAACCATTGGAATTGAGTAAGATATAATATCAACAATTTTGGCTCTTGCGAATGCGTCTCTAGATCGATCGGTAAATTTAAAATACGTCAAATGCATTCTTAAATCAGAAATAGTAATAAGTGTATTGTTGCCTCCGTGAAAACCTTTGATACAATTTAAATTTTTCAGCGGACTTGCGAATACTGACCAACGCCAACAATACTTGTAATTATACTCATAATATGCCATCAATTTACTCGTTGTGTAATTTGTTTTCCAGAATTCCATAATTCCGCTATCAGTCTTTAAGTAAAGACCATCAGAATTTTTAGACAAATAACTTATTATTAATGATCTTTTTGAATTTGTATCTTTAACCAAATTGAAGATCAGTGAATAATCGTATTCCGAAAATACACTATATCCTTCATCAAGTTGCTCACGAATTTCGCGTAGATTTAGTAGAGTTTTAAATGTTTCTTTAATATCATTTTCGAACGGATATGTGCTCATTACTTTTTCTCCTGTCTCAATAGTTTTTAATTTGCCAAAGTAATGAGATGTAAGTCCAATATTTTTATCGTAATGAATCGACTCACGATTAATTACCTCAACATCATCAGGATCGTTTGGCAGCATATTATCTCTAATTCGAAATGTATGAATAAAACCTCGAATCGTATTCGCATTTATAATGTGATGGTTGCTTTTAGTCAAATCGTACAAGTACACATCAGTGAATATACATCCTGTCATTTTCAAAAATGAATTCCAATAGCAGAAAGCTGAAAAACTCATTCGCATAGGAGGTTGAATTTGAATTCGAAAAAATCCATTATAAACGTAAATCAATCTTATTTGATCAACTATCATTCGTGTATTATTAACATTTACACATCTAAAAAAATCTCCTAATTTAGTTTCGTGATCATATTCAAATTCCGACGAAACAAAACAGATCATTAGTATAACTAACACCGAAAAAAAAGATAAAGCATTATTCATCTGAGGCAGTTTAATTAATGTATGTTTTCTCTTTCTATTTTATAATTATTGACTGAAATTTTTTATTTATTTATTTATAGTTGTCCAAGACTGAAAAAATTTAAATAATCCCTAATTTCAACGCACGCTTGTATTAGGCAATCCATATCACTTTAAAAAAAATCGAATTGTAATCTATTAAATTCGAGAAATTTGAATTTTATATATCAAGAAACATATATTAATTAAAAAAATCTATTAAGCAATTGTTTTGACTATTCAAAACGAATTTCAAATATTAATGGAATTATAAATATTTAAAAATTTATCTTTAGGTTATTTATAATAATTGTAAATTAAAATTTTAGGAAAAATTTAATTGTTATTCTGTAAGTTTTTCTTAATTATCTTTATACTAAATATTTTGGCATTTGAAATCTATTCCAAATCAGAAAATTCCTATAAACCATTGAAAATTTCTCAAAATTATTTACAAGATTTTTTGCCAATTTTTATTAAATATTCGATTTAATTTTTATTATAATTTGTGATTTACATAAGAAATAAAAAATTATAATGAAAATATTCATTTCAGATTCTCCACTTTTAAAGAAACTAATGAAAAAAAGAAAAAAAATTAGTTTGTATATACATAGTGTTAAAAGTTAATTTACCTTCTCAATTATACCGGCTGCTATTGTGACACCTTTTGTTCTTAACATAAATCTTCCTAAATCTTTGTAATCTTGATAAAGCTCTAAACAAATCGGTCTATTTAGTTGTAAATTAATGATTCCACTAGAATTCTTAGCTAAACAACGAGGAAATTTTCTTATGATTTCACCATTACTCTTGTCTAAACTTGCAATTAATTTAAGAACACTTGAATTCTCACTTAAACTTTTGTAGTGAAAGACTGTTTGAAAACCCTTTAGAGAAAAAAAAATAAAGAAAAAAAATTTATCCAATATGATATCGATATCAATCGAAGAAAAAAAACTTACATTTGTTATTGGTATCGACAAAGTATTAAATGTGACAATCCGTGCTTGAATTCTGGATACAACAGGTATTAATGAATCTGGTTCACAAAGCACAGCACCTGTGAACAATGATAATTCATCTACATTTGACACACAAATCTCTGCATGATCGCCTGCGAATGCTGTTTGTACTAATTTGTCCTCTAACTGAAGATCTAATAATAGAGAAACAAGTAATTGACTCACAATATATAATTTAAAATTCACAAATGAACTTACTTTTGATTGTACACATCTCGTTATTTGGTCTAATTGTGACTTTTTGATTAATTCTTATTGCACCAGACTCAACTTTACCAGAAACAAATAATCCACTTTGACCTATTTGCTTATAGACATTATTTACATAGAAGCGCAAGTGTTTATCAAGAGATCGTTGTGTAGACTTAAACTGATCAATGACATCTAACAAACAAGGACCTATAAACCATGAGCTAAGTTCCTTTAGTGTTGATTTTGTTGTCAAATTTTCTCCAGTCAAACCAGAACACGGTACAAAAGGAATTGAATTTATTTTAAAACCAACTTGCTTTAGAAAAGGTTTCAACTGAATTTCGATTTCTTCATGAATAAAAAATTCATTTTTGGAATAGATTAGATTTTAAACTATATTTAATAAGAATTAAAATTTACCTTGAAAACGTTCCTGAGACCAATTTACATTGTCTAATTTATTAACAGCAACGGCCAATTGTGAAATACCCAATGATTTGATAAGCATTGTGTGTTCTTTAGTTTGACCTCCTTGATTGAAACCTGATTCGAATTCTTTATTTGTAGCATCGACAACTAGAATCGCAGCATCGGCCTGCGAAGCGCCAGTAATCATATTTGGAATAAAATCTTTATGACCAGGTGCATCAAGCAGAGTGACATTCTTAGTTTCAGTTTCAAAATAAGCTTGAGCAACATCAATTGTCACACCACGATTTCGTTCTTCATCAGTTTGATCAAGTACCCAAGCATACATAAAGGAAGATTTACCAATTTTTTTCGAATTGAATTCATAGGAATGCATTTTTTTGCTAGAAACATAGCCTATTTTAAATAGAAGATGACCCATTAATGTACTTTTACCAACATCCACATGACCAATCACCACTAAGTTGATTGTTTCCTTGCTGTTCGATCTTGTTTCTTCAAATTCTTTAATATTTAATTTCGGATCAAATTTAGTCTTTGATTTTGGTGAATTGATCTGCTCAACTTTGGTTGAATTTGAAATTTTAATTGGTTGCTGTTGTTGGTTAGATTTAAGTTTTTCATTTCTTGAAAGAAAAATTGTATTAATTAATTCGATTCAATCTAACATACTGCTAATTTTAAAAATTTATTTAACAAACCTGATCTTTACTATTTGCTTATCAATATTAGATGAATTTTCATTCACAATTTCCACTTTTTGCTGATTACCTTTTTTACCTAAAAGAGTAAAATATTAATTTTTCCAAAGAAAAAATGCAAAAATAAAATTAAAAAAAAAATATAAAACGTAATTTGTAAAGAAAAGAAACCTAAAACTCCATTCTCTAGAATAGTGATTAATTCTTGCGGACAATTTGAAGATTTGTTCAAATAGCAAGATTTAACATAGTCACGAAAATAATTTTTAATTTTAAATTTGTATCTTTTTTCGTAATTATTTCGAATATAAATGAGATTTAAAATTCGAAACGTATTTGTGAATTGATCCGGGCCCCTCTTTTTAAGTTTTAAGTATTTGTTATATATCAATTCGCGTAAATTACGATCCATATCTAAAAGTGGTATCTCTTTAATATTTTCAACAAATTTATTTAGGTTAATTTGATTATTATTATTTGATTTGAACAAATCATTGTTTGCGGATTGATGACTATGCATAGTTGACTTAATAGATACGCATTTTGGAATTTTCATTTTAAATTCAGTAATTATTGAATTATTGGTCGCCTTTTTTTGAGGCAAAGAAATATCGGATAAAAACATCGCTTCGAAATCATTTTCTTCTTCTTCGCTTGTAAGTTTTTTGGTAGAACAATTAGTTTGGGGCAAATTTAATGGAAAAGAACTAATTGATTTCGAATTACTTTCGGGTTTTGAAAATAAATGCATAAATTTCGACAATTTATTGAGACTGTTTTGAATATCTTACCTTGATCAAAATGCCAGCAGAAGTAACATAAAATCATTAGAGTGTTAGAAAGCGAGGCAAAATAATTAGTTGCTAATTTTCATTAATAAAGTAATTGTAACTTACTTATACTCGATTGATTTCTACTCTTCTTATTGATTGAGATTTCACTTTGAGGAAGATTTTTATTTTTCGGTTTGTCAGTTAGGAAAATTTGTTCACCCGACAAAACAGAATTTAAAGCAAGTTGATAATTATAATTGTATTTTGTTGCAGCTATTTTGAGGTCAATTTCAGGTATCGTTTCACCGACCACATTCTGCATTTCATTAATACATGATAAAAGTTTAGCTGCAAAAAAATAAAATGCCTGTCAAAATGTATGTTCAAATGTAATTAAAAACATTCTTCACCTCTTTCCACGTGATCAGTCGGTTCAATAAAATGAGTTGTTTGAGTTGCTTCACTTGTTGAATTAATTTTGTCGTCAATTTCGTTAATTGATTTTTCAAAATTAAAGACAGAATTATTGCTGTCTGGCCCATTATAAAGGTATTGTTTAGCTGTTTCAGGTGATACACTAATTTCATCTTCAAAAGATTTGCCACAACTTGATGAATAATAATCGTTGTACTCTGCAGTCATAAAATAATTTTTATTAAATAAAAAAAAATTATTTTATCAATTCAAAAACAACGGAAAAATTAAAAAAAATAAGATAAATAAAAAAAAATTAAACAAAATTGAAGGCTTACCTTCATCATATTTCATTTGGCGAATATTTCGATGTCTGGACATTTCGAAGATGTATAATTAGACTTTAATTCTAAGATATCGACTAATTGAGGGTAATTGAGGCTAGTAGTCATTTGGATTTTTTTATAAATGATAAAAATAATCGGTTCACTAATTATTTTTGCAGAACACGAAACGTATATGAAAAAAATTCCGCTTTGTAATCGCCTAGCGACCACAAATAAAAACAAAAAATAAATTTATTCAAAAAATCGCATGTACCGTGCAAAATCTAATTAAATTGAATTCAAATTACATTTTTTATTTTTACATAATAATTTCAAATGTATTATTTTTCACAAAAAAAGTTGATTCTGATTCAAGATGTTCACTTACAAATTACTTATTAGGCAATTATTAACCAAAAAACAAATTCATATTAGTAATTGTTTTTTTTCTAACAATATTTTGAAGCAAATTAAGAATTCGTGTATAGTATCAACTGTTGGTGCTCAAAATACGGGAAAAACAACGTTGACAGAAGTTTTGAGAAAAATTAGTGCAGAACAATTCAACTTTAATTTGAAACCAGTCTTGAAATCAGGTACAAACGATGTTGTTTACAGCCAATATTATGCAAATGAAACACAAATCGCACATTTAGATGTAGACTCAATGCCACCCAAAAATTTGGTCAATAGTCTATATGCAGCCGACATTGGTATAGTGGTTATCGATTTATCTCAAGGTCTAACAAATCAAACTAAAGAACACATTAATATACTTGCGTTTCAAGGTATTGAAAATTTTATTGTTTATCTTAATAAATCAGATCTAGATGAAGAAGGTTTAATGAAAGAACTTATAACAGATGAGATAAAAAAATATTTCAAACATCGTAATCTTCAATTAGACGATACATCTATCGTATGTGGATCAGCATTGAATGTGCTTCATAATTCGAACGATTCACCCGACAGAAAATCTATCTTACAAGTGCTTATGCTGATTGAATGTAAGAGTCGAAATTTACCTAGAGAACAACAATTAAAAAAACCAGCATTATTTTCGATCAAGCGAGCGCATACGAAAATTAACAAAGGTACTGAGGTAACAGGCTATATGCGACAAGGTGAATTCAAAAAGGGTGATATTGTGAATATTTGTGGTTACGATATGATTTTTAAGACGCAAATAAAAGAAATTGAATCATTTGGAGTTCAACTTGATGCTGTTCGACCTGGAATTTCAGCCGCATTATTATTGAAATCAATTAAACGAGACGATATTCAACGTGGTATGGCAATTATTCATCCAGAAAACAAAGAAATTAAAATGGCAGATCATTTCAGAGCTAATTTAAATTTACTTAAAAAAGATGAACTGATGGATTCGTTTGATGAGTTAAAAAATGATCAAACACTTCAAATGTTTGCAAGAACATTTTGTGTCAGAACTATAATTAAAATAGAATCAAATAAAACTCTTTTATTACCTGGTGAAAGTGGTCAAGTTGTGTTCAAGGTAATTTTATTTATTTGTATGTTTTTTTATAATAATTTCATTTTTGTCCTAGCTCATCAAGTCGATGCCATTACAAAATGAGATGCAATTTCTGTTAAAAATGAAATCGGTGATTGGTGTGGGAACGATAACTGAAATTTTGCCTTCATTTGAAATTGAGTTTCTGAACAAAGCCAAAAGAAGATCGGATCTTCGAAAAAAGTGACTCTATCATGTTTAATAAATATTAGAATTAAAAAATTTTTAGATTATCATTCGTATTTAGGAATGATGAAAATCTTCGTAATATTTATATAATAAAATTTTTTTAAAAAGAAAACTAATTCAAAGATTTTATAAAAGTAAGTATGCAAAAATGTAAATTCAATAAAACTTATAATAACTTGAACAATTAGTTCTGATATAATATTCACTATATTACATTTTTTTAATCTATTCGAAATTCAAAGGTTGACTCTTGACCAAGGAAATATGCTTATTTTGAACTTTTTAATGTTGAAAAAAAATAATTAAATTTATTTCTGCTCTAGATCATTTCCGAATTTGATAATCAATTCTTATTTTAACTAAATAAAAAAAATATCAAGATTCAATTTTTTGTTTTTTGCTTAAATTTTCAAAATTCATGTTTAAATTTTAAACCTAGATTTTTATTATTTGATATATTGAAATTTTTAGCCTTGTTAAGGCCTATTTGAGTCATTTTAAAAAATTTTACATGCAAATCTTTGAAAAAAATTTTTTAAAAATTGTCTTTGCTTTTTTGAAACTTATGGTTTTAAGAGAACAAATATAAATTTTAAGAAATAATTATAGATGACACGTAACACTAGTTGATTAATTATCACATCCGATTATCTTTTCAAAAAATTTAATAATTGAATATCTAATTTTTATCGCGTTTGTAATTATATATTTAGAGGCATTAAAAAAAAAACTTTCTTACAAGAATGTAGATTTTTTTTTATGCCAATAAAAAATACAAAAAATTTGGCATGCTCTCGACAAATTGGCATTCATTATAAAATTATTAGGGGCAACTCACTTCATTTTTTTGCTTTATTCTTTTATGAACTGTATTAAGTATTACACACCAGAAAAAAATGAATATTCGAAAATTGGTTTTTATAAAAATCTTCATGGTCTTAAAAACGTTCATTATAATTCTGAGGAATAAAAAGATCGATTTCAGATGTCTCAATGATACTTAAACTTGAAATATGAATGGAAAATTTTCTCTCGAAAATTTGAGACTTAATTTCTTCCAATTCAAATAATCTATAGAATACTTTTTATCATCAAAACACTTGTTTAATTATGATAGCAAGTATTTTATTTAGATTTTAAAAAGTTTTCCATTTATTTCACCTTTAGGATTTTTAGCAAAGTTGGCTCCGTTTTCCTCAATTTTATTGTTTTAGCAATTGTGGCCTTAAATCTTAAAAAAAAGTAATCGAAAAAAGGAATTTAAGATATTTCTATATTTTTCGTAACAATTTATACTAAATACAATGTGTGCTCATTAAAATCAAATAAGAGAATAATCTGATTTTTATATTTTTTTATTTAATTTTGTTCATTCAAATCAATTTTCTATTTATGTATGATCTAGAATATGTTTACAAAAGTTTTAATATTATTTATAAATATTGAATCAATCATATATATGATTTATTTAAAAAAATTAATTCGATTCGCCATATTCAATTATATTTTTTCCTAAAAATTATATTTTAAGTCAGCATAGAATCGAATTATTCAGTTGTTCATCTTGTCAAACTAATAAGTTTTATATTAGTCACAATATTCTGTTAAAGCAATCTATTAAGTGAAAAGTTGAATTTGAAGTTCAGATTTATCAAAGGATGTCGTTTTTCGATGTTCTTGGCTAGTGTTGGGTCCGAAAAAATAAAATTATGATTCTGTATTTAATCAATATTCATTTTATTTCGCCCCTCATTTATCCTTAGAAATTAAAGTTATTTTGTGTTGAAAAAAATTCAGTTCGTAAAATTTATGATGATATTTTTCTCAATTTTCAGATGATTTTATTAGTCTTTAAATGTTATTCAATATTATAAGACATGTTGTAAGTTAAAAATTAAATTCTAAAGTTACTATAAAATGTAAAAATTGATAAGTTTTAATTTTTTTAACTAATTTGCTTCTTAAAATACTCTTTAATGAAAAGTGTTTATAAAAAAAAAATCTTGATTGGTAACCTCGCAGAATTTATCAAAATTTCCAATAAAAATTTCTTATCCGGAGTAAAAAATTTGAATCATCGTCAAAATTATTATTCGATAATGAAATGATCTAATTGCATGGAAAATTCGTTCAATAAAAAATGCTAATTAAAGTTTGATGTGATTTCTTTGATCATAAAGATCACTGATAAAATTTTATATTTACACATTTATTTATATGTAAACTAGTCGTTAATGTTAGCACGGACATTATTTTAATAAAAGTATCGTTTGAATTACTTATAATTAGATCAATATTTTAGGGCGATCCGCTATTTTTATAATAATTCACTAATTACCCTCGATTCCATGAAACATTGAAAAAAAAAGAAGAATTTTTCGATTTATTTTTATCAGATTTTAATTTTTTTCTCAAACAAAATAAGCTATGAATTTAATGTTCCAAAAACTTTTGATTTAAATAAATAAATATATAATTAGACATTGATTCTCACTACTTTCATCTGGAAATTTTGCTCAAAGTGTTTATCATTAAAATTTTATTCTGAAATCATTGGGCAAAAAAAAATAATTTAATATCTACATTATTTAGATCAGCTACTTGATATTTCATGAAAATTATTGATTATTGTTTTAATCCAATATGATGGAAATATTTTTAAAAATTTTCAACTATTATGTGAATCTTTGTATTCTATAAAAGTTTTATAAAATATTTTTTATCACGAATAAATAACAAGTGATAAGTGGTAAAAAGTGATAATAATAAACGAAGAAAATTTATGATAATTAGTTGAAAATTTTTTTCAATAAACATTATTTTCATCTTATTAAAAATGTATCTGATTCGATTTGTGATTATATTGCTGCTTGTCGTACAATGCACTTTTTCAACTAATTTTACTAACATATCAACAAGAAAGCCGCAGACATTGTTTGCGCATCATTTCACCAAAATATTTTCACCATTTAAAAAGCTGTTTAGTCCAAAATCAAAAAATAATACACAAACATTGCAAACATTAAGTGAAAAGACTATCAAATTGGTTAATAAAGATGAATCAGATCTATTGAATGTTACCTCAGCGGCGAATTTTACTTTATTAAACGAAACTTATACATCAAATTTATCAGTGACATCAAAACCAAAAAATTTGAATCTAGAAAATCTGAATCAAACACAAGTAATTGATTTGAGAATTGATGATTCAGAGGAAATCGAAATCGGAAATATCATAAATAAATCAACAAAAAAATCAATTGACAAAGTTAATTATAATGAACAAGCATATTCCGATCAAATTAAAATTGATACCACTGACCTGATATATGAAACTACAACAAATTCAATAATGAAAAGAAAAGTGAAGAAATTAAAGGAAGATGAGATGAAAATTTGCTTTGAAATAGAAGAATTAAATATGCAAAAATGTTACCTTCAAGTTCCGACTGCATCACACTTTGTCTTTTCAAGAAACTACTGCGAGACACATTTCGATAAGGGCAGATTGATTACAATCAATTCGCAAGATGAACAGAATTTTCTTATGTACAACAATGTATACTATTTTTGGACAGCATTTAAAGTAAAATTAGGTTTAACTGCTGAACTTATACCGTATATTGCTGCAATAAAACCAGTTTATCAACAAAGTAATAATTCTATTAATTTAATCAAAAAGTTTGATTTTAATCGAAATTTGATAGTTAGTCAATCAGAGCTTAGTACTCTGATATCAAACAACAAATGGACTCTTTACGATACAAATGATGATGATGCATATGATACAGATGATATACGTTTGGACAACACAGCTGAAACACCAATTCTTGTAATAGTACCTGAATTATATTGTCTAGAGGCATCATTGAATTTCGAAAATGGACATCCGCTTTATAAATGGATTGTAAAGGATTGCGATGATGATATAAGTTCATCAGTCTGTGAATTCAGTGAACCAATTGTTGAAGATGCAAATTTATTGGAAAATAAATTAATAGATCAAAAACAACCGTATAATCGTGTTGAGAGTAAATCGGTAGATTATAAAATTAATGATCAAGGTAATAATTCAGAAACAAGTGAATACAATGTGAATAAAGCTCTCGTTGATGAAAAAGTTAATAAATTAGTAAATCAATTTTTAACTGAGTGTACCAATCAAACGAAAGTTGAAAAACCTTATCAATTAATTGATAAATCGATTGCCGAATATCGAACTGAGTCATCAGATGACGATCACCTTAATGCCATTTTATCTGAAATACTTCAAGAGACCATTACTACCACATCTACTGCTTCTACATTTAATCCACATAAAATAAAGATTGAAACACGATTAACTACTGAATTAATGACTGAATTGACCACTGAAATAAATTCCGAATCAACTAGATTAAGAAATATCGAATCAAAAAATCTAAATCAGAGTTCTTTTAATTTAACTTCTCTCGAATATTCATCACCTGTTAACACAACAACGATTGTATTTGATAAAAAAGCTAAAATGTGTGAACTCAATCAAAATCCTTTGGTCTATCAATTTGTATTCGCATTAAATATAGCAATGAAAAGCTTTTGCACACTTTTATCAAATTCATTAAATAATATATTTAAAATGAAAGCTATCGATAAATGGCAAGTGGAGAATATTCTTAGAGTACTTGTTGCTATAATGTTGATCTTTCTTTTATCTGGATTAATTATAATTGGAATGTACATTATTTGTAAATTCTTCTTCAAATTAATCAAAAATGAGCGTAAATTATTACTTGAGCGAATAAATGAAAGACGTAGTGAAAAAAATTTTGATGTCATAATTGATAAAAAATATGATTATTATAATATACCAAACAATCAAAACATTTATGTCTCGAATCCCCATTTAATGAAAAATATAAATTGCGAGAAATATAAATCGATTCCCAGAGAATACTTTTATTAAATAATAATTTTATTCAATCTAATATTCTTGATCTATTCAATTCAAAATTTTGAATTCATTTTTCATCGTCTTTATGAATTGTCAATATCACAAGACAATTAAAAAGTTTTTCGAAATTTAAAAACTATGAAGTATTACTTGAATTTATAATAGATTTCCGCTATTGATTATTTATAGATCGTGATTCATTAATGGTTCATTACAAATTTAACAAAAA
>BLXL01010941.1:0-12558 GCA_023170135.1 Acarapis woodi
TTCAACATCAATGGTGGGAATTATTTGATAGTAAATCATCCCGATTTTTCTACTATAATGATAGAACCACTGAGACTACTTGGTCAAAACCGAGAGAAAATGTTGTTATATTGCCCCTTTCTAAATTTCAATTAGGTCAAAGTGGTGAACTGCAAAATAAAGTAACAAAAGAATCATCTAAACAATTTAACAAATCAAATCAAATAAAGCTCAATTCGAATTGCGAAGTGATTTTGAAACGTGATAGTTCTACCCAGACTAATTTGACAAACATTGTTTGCTTTCATGCATCGACGCAAACTACTTCATTAGACGATGAAGAAAATACAAGGGAACCCTTTTGTTTTAGTTCTTATATCAATCAATTCAAAGAGATGACCAATCGAAGTACACGAAGTAATAAAAGTGATATGAGTAATAAAAGTAATATAAGCAATCTAACAAGTTCAACAAACAGCAATAATATTAAAAGTTTAAAGCATTATTTAATGAATGAAGCAAAATCTGCCGGTTTGTATGACGATAAACAGTATTGGAAAAGAAATAGTGAAATTTCAGATGAAGATGAACGATATTATCTCAATAAATTTATAGATAATTCAGATGAAAGTAGTCCAGTTGAATTAGAAATGGATGATGAAGATAATGATAGCGATTTTTACGTTCGAGACCAAGAAAGTTTAGAAGATTATGAGGAGGAGAGCAACGATGAATTAAATGATACTGATGAAAATTTTTCTGGCGATGATGATGATGATGAAGAAGATGAAGATGAGGAAGAAGAGGAAGAAGAAGATGATGATCTTACGAATTATTTTAGAAACGGAGATAATCCCCAACTTGAAACCAGAGTACGTCTTCAACGAATGCTAAGTTCTAATTTTTCAAAACGGAAACGAATGCCGAAAAGTAAAAATGCTTCGTTCAAATTCGATAGTCAATTTGACAATGAAGATTTGGAAGTTTTGAATAATTTAAATAATTCCTCAAATAAAAACAAAGATTCAAATGATTACCTTGAGACCACATCGTTTATTTTTCTTAATAAAGCTGCCACTTTCGATGCGCCTGATGATTTTGATCAAGAAATAATGAAACCAGTACCAATGAAACGAGTGTCAAGTAAACAGGCGAATAACGATTTTGAATGCAATAAGGATTCAATAGATGGTCAAATAAAAGATAATATGATCATATTACCTAATCACGCAAGTTCTATGGTCAGCAAAGCTGAAATCGTAGATTTAAGTCAAAATCTTGGTGATAAAATAGTAGATGTAACTGATTTGCTTAAAAAAAAGGAATTGCCTTGTAAACCAAAAAAAGAATCTAAAAAAGAAAAGAAAGAAAATAAACCAAAGCCACCAAAAAGAGGAAATTCTCTTAATACAAACATTAAGAAAAACGAAAAAAAAAAATCTGTGAAAAACGAGGAGCTTGAAAAATTTGCTAAAGAAAATATTAAAAGGTAAATTATTAAATAATCTATTATATCTAATGTTTATGATAATTAAATTATTAAATTAATTTATTTTCTTTGTGGTCTTAATAGACATTTAAAAAAAGGTGGTCTTAATCAAGTTTTCAAACGTAAAGAATCTCTAAAAGAAATGTTAGGTATGTAATTTTTACATCTTAATAAAATTATTTTGTTTTTTATTATTGATTTATTCAATTGATTAATAGTTTGGACAAAAAATGGAATCAAGCAACCAATGATTGCCACTTTATTTAATGATGATGAACTCAAAGAAGAGGCCATAAAATGTTTTAAATTGATACAAGCCTATTGTGGAGACCGAGAAATGAAATATAGTGAAATATCTAAATCGAATACGTCAAATGAGAATGTTAGTTCAACATTGAATAGTCTATTAAATAATTTAACAATGGAAAATCTGTCAAACAAAAATTCGTTTCGTAACAAAGATATCGCATTCAGATTGATTGATTGTGCTATTGTTCGAGGTAGTTCAATGAAAGACGAAGTTTTAGTACAACTATGCCGTCAGACCACTGAAAATCCAAATGAACAAAGCGAATTGGCCGGACTTCAATTATTGACAATTTGTTTGTATTATTTTACTGCTTCAAACAAATTTTCACCGTACTTGTATTCATTCTTAAAAAATCACAAAAATGAATTTGCTAAAAATGTTTGCTTACAAAAATTCAAAAAACGCATGGATTTGTCTACTGGTGGTAATACAAATTCCTATTGTAAACGACCTCAAGATTCAGCAGAAATTCAAATGATTTTTGAAGCCATCAATAAGCGCATACCTGGCATTTTCGGCGAATCATTAGAGAATTTAATGACATATCAATCTAAACGATGGCCAAATCGAAAATTGCCATGGATTTTAGGTAGTTTTATTTCCACACAAATTAAACTTTGAGTCATGATAAGTGATTTTTTTTTTTTTTTGTTTTAGTAACGCTTTGTGAGACCATACTTAGGTTAGGAGGAAACGAACAGGAGGGCATTTTTAGAATCGCGGGTGATGTCGAAGAACAAGTATTTCTCAAACTTTACTTAGATTGTTTAGACTATGAAAAATGTGAAGATAATTGTGATTTTATCGACATAATGAATAGTTGGAAGTGTGCATCTATGAATCGAATTAGTCAACGAGAAATCGTGCCCATTGACGTGCATTCAATCGCTTGTGTTTTAAAGCAATGGTTTCGAGAATTACCAACTCCTATTTTACCATATGATCTATATAACTATGCATTAGATTGTTGTGACTCACCAGAGCGAGCAACCGAAATAATAGAATGCAAACTTCCGCTAGTCAATAAGTTGGTTTTTGGCTATTTGATTCGATTCCTACAAGTATTTTGTGCTAAACAAAATGTAAGCTCATGAATGATTTTCATTTTTATTTTATTTTTTTTTTTTTGAAAAATTCTATTTATTTTTTTCAATGAATATAAAAATTATTTTTTACTTAAGGTGTCCTATACAAAAATGGATGACAGCAATATTTCTATGGTATTCTCACCAAATCTGATCAAACAACAAAAAAATAATTTACCTACTGATCCAAACCAAATATTTGACAATACACGAAGAGAAATGTCATTCATCCGTACTTTAATACAATCATTAGATACAAGTTTTATACAAAGCACTATCTAGTCATTTTTAGAATATTTTTTTTTTTTTTTTTGAATTACCATCATATTTGCTTTTAAGTTAATTTATAACTGATAAAAATTACTACAAAAGTTGAATAAAAGTTTTTTCAAATACGATCATTATTTGGTATATCTCAATGTTTTTGAATATAATGTAGGTCAGTTTTTTTTAAGAATATCTATGGTGCAAATTATTTTATTTACTAATTTTTTCTTTCAACACTTTGACCTAATTGAAATTTAGAAAGGGGCAATATAACAACATTTTCTCTCGGTTTTGACCAAGTAGTCTCAGTGGTTCTATCATTATAGTAGAAAAATCGGGATGATTTACTATCAAATAATTCCCACCATTGATGTTGAATACAAGAAGCCCGAATCGCTAAATAAAGAAAGTAAATAAAATTTGCTTTCATTTAAGATCAAAAGTTATCATTAATATTTTACTTTTATTACAAAATGACTTACCTTGTTCCCTGATTGAGAGAATGCTATTCTCTTCGGCCGGTTGATGCCAACAACATTCGCCAGTTTGAAGATTGGCATACATTATATTTTTTGTTAATGGTTCTATAATTTCAACCCATTCTGTTCTAAATTACGCAAAAAAAAAATTAGATTATTTTTAAAAAAATTTTGATTTAAACGTACTTATCCGACATCTTTGTTATTTTATGTTTCAGCACACAAAATTTCGATTCATCACAGCTATTTCAACAAAATTAAATTTTGATTTTCATCAATTTTTAAATTTTGAATATTAAAATATTTGAAAATAAAAATTTTTTAACGTATCATTAAAAATATTGACGAAATTTTACACAAAATTTTATCGAAAGTTTATGTGATTAAGGATACTCGACACAAACTTTTATTTTTATCAGGACTAAATTTTTCATATTAAAAAATTGAAAAAAATTCATTTTTAAACATTTTTTTTCTTAAATGAAATTTCAAAAAAATTATTTTGAATTCAATTGAAGAAATTGATCTTATTTGAAAATAATTTTAAAATTTTATTAACTTGATTAATTTAATGAATAAAAAAAAAACATCAATTGTAATTTGATTCTTTTTTATTTTTTGCTTAAAAAAAAAAATTAAGAAAAAATTCTCAACTTTTTCACGCACAGTAAACTTCTTTACACGCGAATAAGGTCAAAAGGATTGTACGAGAAATAAAATGATTTTAATGAATTCACGAGAAAAAATAATATTCGCTTTGTTTTGCTTCAATAAAAAAAAGTTTATTAATTATAATCAACCTACATTTCGGTTCACTTTGATTGCTCAAAGATTAAAAATTTCATTTAGACCACCAATCAAAACATAAGAGCTTTTAAATGCGAAATCTAATAATACATATAAATCGGTTTATCTGAAAAATTTTAAGTTCGAAATTGAAATTATTCGACACGCTAAAAAAAATTGATTTTAAATTCATTGTTGGATAAAACATTTGCATTTTTTTTTAATCTATTCTAAAGCATTTAATATATAAATTTCATTATTTAAATTATAAAAACATCAAGTAAACTCCATCTTCATTTCAAACGAAAATTTGTACGATCAATGTTCAAAATGTGTGTAAAAATAGCTTCGAAAAAAAAAGTTCTTTGATCTTATTTAAGTAATATCAGAATCACTAGTAGATGCAAGCGCTCTCTGCTCACAATAGCCTAGAACTATTACGAATGATGTTGACAAGACAATAGTTTCTAAAACAATACAATTCGAATATTTGCGATCCTTATTATCAGATTTTCAAGACATAGGTTACTTGTAATAAATTTTCGATTATAAATATCTATAATTTTAATTGATCATTGGAAAAAATTTACATACTAGCATCATTTGACTTTAAGATAATTTTTATTTTTTCTAAATATAAATTTATTGAATAGATTAAATATTCAAAAGCTAATTAATTTTGATAAAAATCACTATAAAACTAGTGTGAACTAATGAATTCGAAAATTATTCACGATAAGAAACTCACATTTAATTAAAAATTCTCTTCCGCTTTCAACTCTTTGCTTTCTTTGAATGATTTGAATTTCTTTATGAGTTCATCGACCGATATTTCTCCATGTACTTTGTTATCTCGAGTACGAACATTGACGGTACAATTATCCTTCTCTTTATCTCCAACAACTAAAATAAAATTGAATTGAGCTAATTGAGCATTTCGTACTTTTTTGTTGAGAGTTAAACCGGGATCTAATTCAACTTCAGCATGAAAGCCTTCTTTATGAAGAATATCTCTTAGTTCAACAGCATATGAATCGATAGCATCTCGAGTTGGCAAAATGATAGCTTGTCTAGGCGATAGCCAAAATGGCCATTTACCAGCAAAATTTTCGGTTAACATTGCAATAAAACGCTCTAACGAACCAAATATAGCGCGATGTATAATGATTGGTTGTATTCGTACACCTTCCTCGTTGATGAAACTTAATTTAAATCTAAGTGGTAATTGAAAATCAAGTTGAATGGTTGCACATTGAAAATCTCTTTTTAATGCATCTTTTATTGTTATATCTATTTTAGGACCATAAAATGCTCCATCACCCTCATTCAATTGCCAAGGAAGTCCGTGACGATCAAGTGCTTTTTTAAGTGCTTCTTCAGCTTTATTCCACAAATTAATATCACCTAAATAAGATTCTGGTCTAGTGGAGAGACGTAAATCATATGTGAAACCTAGAAGTGAGTAAACATATTGAAGAAAATCAAGAGCACCATCGATTTCAATACCAATCTGTTGATGAGAAATAAAATTTGAATAAAATTAATAAAGAATAAATTTTTAAAAAAATAAAAAAAATTAATTTACCTGTTCAGGAGTACAAAATATGTGAGCATCATCCTGCACAAACCTTCGTACTCGAGTTAAGCCACTTAAAGCACCACTCAGCTCATTTCGATGTAGAACACCAAAATCAGCAAATCTAAGTGGCATATCTCTCCACGATCTAGTTGTCGAATCAAATAATAAACAGTGTCCAGGACCTAAAAAATTCGTAAAAAGTATCAGATCAATAGAGATTTTTATTTTTGAAATTAGTATGTTCAAGCTTACAATTCATTGGTTTAAGGGCATATTTCTCTTTTTCAATTTCAAACGAAAACATATTTTCAGAATAAAAATCCCAATGACCCGATTTTTTCCATAATTCCACATTATAAATATTAGGTGTTATTACTTCATTAAAGCCGCGTTTACGATATTCTGATTTGATGAATTCAATTAAAGTGTTATAAATGCTTGCACCTTTTGGAGTAAAAAAACATGAACCTGGACTTAATTCATGAAAAAAAAACAGGCCATGTTCAACACCTAATTTGCGATGGTCACGTTTGGCCGCTTCCTCCTGAATTCGTTGCCATTCTTTTAATTGTTTATTTTCTGGGAATGAAATACCATAGATACGTTGCAATGATTCAGCTTCTGCATTACCTTCCCAATAAGATGATGATGATTTGGTAACTTTTAATGCTTTGATATAGCCAGTATTTCTTACGTGTGGACCCCTACACAAATCAATTAAAGTTCCACATCGATAAGCGGTTGTGAAATCTTCTTGAATACGTTCATTTATGATTCGAACTTTAAACTTATTATACGAAAGCAAATTTAAAAGTTCTTGTTTAGATAGAAGCAAACGTTCAAATGGTTGACGTTCATTGCAAATTGTCTTCATTAATGATTCAATTGTATTAAAATGATCTTTTGAGACAGTATTTGGTGGTATGTAACTATTTCCGGATTGTCTTTCATCACCACCGTTTTCCTTGTTTACATCTGGATGACATTCGTTACAAATGTACACATCATAGTAAAATCCATCTTTAATTGGCGGACCATAGCATAAATAACCACCGTAAATACGTTCTATTGCTTCACCTAAAACATGAGCTGTTGAGTGCCAGAATACTTGTTGAGCTGCTGGTAAAAAAAAATTTAATTTTATTTTGAAAAAAGTTTATAATCTAAATTTTTACCCTCTTCATTATCAAATTTCAAAAATTCAACTTTCGAATCCGTTTCAAGCACTCGATCTAAATCCCACAATACACCATTTACTTTTGCAATCACTAGACTATCTGCCCAATTTTTTGATACAATTTTACATGCGATTTCGTATGGACTCGTTCGCCAACTTTGAGCATCAGTTGTTTTTGGAGAACCAGTCTAAATAGATTTGTTTTTTTATTTTAATTAATTCTAATTGATTAGCTTCTTATTTTTTCATTGTAAAACTTACTTTATCATGAGTATCTATCTTGATTTTTTCTGATATCTTGTCATTCAATTTCTGCTCATAACATTCTTTAAATTTATCCCACAAAACCTGACGTTTGTTGATAAATTCTGGTAACGGAGAAAGTTCTTTAATTGTTGATTCAACAATATTTGTATCTGTTAAATCCATTCCTGTGTAAGCTTGAATCTAAAAATAGAATTAATTATAGTTTAATAGAATAAATTAATGCATCGTGCATCACAAAAATTTTTAAAATGAAATTTAACAAAACTTAAACTCACAATTGGTTTTCTAATTTTCGATAAAACTGTAGACTTTTTCTTGAGTGTAACTTCTCTAATTACTACTAATTTTAATAATTTTGAAGAACGTGAAATGATCATCAAAATCTTGTTGACCAATCGACTTTTGCATTATCAAACGACCGAGAAATTTTGAATACACGTTTCAAAAAAAATGTAAATGATTCCAAACCAACACACAAGATTTTCATCAATTATTACAAAACAAGTCACGGAAACCTATCGGATTTGTTGAGTAATTCAAAGCGCATAATTTTGAATTGTCATTAAGCATAATCGATTGAATTAATCTCTATTTTTTTCGATACATTTTTCATTTGAATGTAAATTATAGTGAATGAAAACAAGAAAGATAAATTAAATACATTCAAAAAAATTCTAATCATATTTATATTAAAAATTTATTACTTTATAATCTAAATTAAAATTATTAATGAAAATAAACTTACCGATGATAAAGGCGAGAGTTGATTTAAACAATAATGAAATGATAAAAATTTTTACCAATTCATTCATAGTAGGTAAAAAATCGAAATTAATGTGGTTGAAACAATAATCAATAAAAAATTTCAAAAATGTTTTCCTACTAATTATTTGAGTCACTTGAGTTTTTTGTTGAAAAAATTTTGAAAAAAAGCGCCATTACTTTTGATTCAAAAATTCAAAATTAATAATATGTTGTTTTTGGTTTCCAAACAAAAAATACATTATAAATATTTATTAAAAAATTCAAAAAACTAATATATTAAATAAAAAAAAAAAAAGAAAATAATAAACTTTGAAACTTTTAGTATAGCTTCATTGATTCATTTTTAAATAAAAGAAAAACTAAATTCAATTAGAATGAAAATAGCTGTTGTAGGTTGCTGTCATGGCAAGATAGATGAGATATATGCGCAAATAAATGAGCACGAAAGACAAGTGGGAAAAGTTGATTTAGTGTTGTTTTGTGGTGATTTTCAAGCAGTTCGTGGTTTAAACGATTTAAAATGTATGGCAGTATCTGTAAAGTTTAAAGAATTAGGTGATTTTCATGGATATTATAATGGTAATAAGGAAGCCAGTCACCTCACATTGGTAATAGGAGGCAATCATGAAGCATCAAATTATTTTCAAACATTACCTTATGGGGGATGGATAGCGCCCAACATTTACTATATGGGCTATTCGAATGTAGTCAAATTTAATGGACTTAGAATTGGCGCTATATCTGGAATTTTTAAACAATATAGCACAGACAAAGGATATTTCGAGCACTTGCCATATAATTCCTCTACTATAAGATCCGCATACCATACAAGATATTTAGATGCTTTTCGAATAATGCAAGTAAAAGAAAAATTGGGTATGTTCTTATTAAGTCGTTTTCTTCATTTTATTTAGTGATTATCTAATAATTTGAAATCAATTTCTTTCATTTATTACTAAAGACATTATGTTGACACATGATTGGCCCCTTGATATTTATAATATGCCCGGTGCTAAAGAATATTTACTAAGAAAAAAAAAACATTTTAGAAATGATATCAATAATCATCAACTAGGTAGTCCGATGCACAAAATGATATTGAATCGACTGAAACCAAAACATTGGTTTGCCGCTCATCTTCATGTTCGATTTGAAACAAATTATATACACAGATCGATTCAAGATCAATTCAACGAAAAATTAACTAATGAGGGGGTCAATTATCAATTGAACGATAATTCACAATTAAATCAAACATTTGATTCCAAATTAAACGAAGACAAACAATCAAAAGATATAAGCGAAAAATCAGAAAGTCAACAAGAGAAAATAAATGAACGGCCAAATCTTGAAATAACGCATTTTTTAGCATTAGACAAGTGTGTTCTGGGAAGAAAATATCTAGAATTTATTGAAATATATTGTGATCAATCGGACAATAAAGGTTTGGAATATGATTTAGAATGGTTAGCAATTTTAAGGTGTACAAATCAGTACGTTAGCACACAAGAATATCCAAGTAATTACTTGCCTAAATTACATGTTAATGTTAATTATGATTTAGATTCACATAAGGAAAAAATCAAAGAGAAGTTAAATGATGATTTGAAAATACCAAAAAATTTTAAAATTACGTTACCTTACAATTCAGCAGGTGAAGATATAGATCCACATCGTATAAATAATTATGTTAATGAACAAACTACAACGTTTTGTAAACTGATCGAATTAACCGATCCAACTCAAAGTATTGTAAATAGATTAATTGGCAAGACTAACAATCCAGACAAGATAAACATAAGTGACGACGAGTTAATAAATGACAGTGCGGAAGAAGAAAAGAATAATAATAATAAGGAAAAAATGGGTTCGAAAGATGAACCCAAAGCTAAAAAATGCAAAGAAGATAAACATACACTTTTTTTTATTGATACGAAAGGATCAAATTGAATCTGTATTTATTACTGTAGATTTATAATCTCTTCACTTTGAAATTAATGTATAAATTCCGACTTGATTTGATTAATCAAATATTAATTAATTCTATTATATTGAATAAATATGTTGAAATTTGTTTTGCAATTATATCTTCAGAGCTGATGTATTCGTAATTTAATAAATATAATATAACGAATAATGAGGCATTAGATTTGAAAACTTGATATTATAGTTATATGATAAAAAATAAGGAAAAAAGTTATTTTCTTTATCAAATATTGGATTATATGTAAGATTTACAAACAAATTTCTTGCACATATAATCTTAATCTTTGACATCTTTATTCTTTTTTTCAATCCCTTTACGAATGCTTCTTAAAAGTTTTGTATTCTTATAATTGTTGGCCAAAAATGAAACTATGTAGTCAGATGGTACCCCAAATCTAATGAGCTCAATCATAATACTATTCGCAAAAAAGATTAATCTTAGTGAGAATAAATTGAAAATTAAATGTTTAAATTTACCTGAAAAGCTCCTCACTAATTGTAAGACCAGATAAATAGGCTAGTTTGAACAATTCTTGATTGGCGTTCAAATTCATTTCGTTTTGCTCTTATATTATTTAATATAATTTCGATGATTATAATCCGAATTTTAAAGACCAGTCAATAATAATATTGAATTTTCAATTTAATAAAAATCGATTTTTTTTTATAATTTTGATAATTTTACCTATTCAATTACACAATTTATTAAATTTGAATAAAATCTCAAAAAAACACTTGATGTAAACTCCATCTGCAAAAAAAACTAAGTAAATACTCCATCAAAATTAAAACCAGAAAAAAAGCGGGAAAATCAAATTTTATCATTTATTTTCAAATGATTCATAAAATCTGGAAACGGTAATTTTTTAGCTTTTTCTACACCAAGTTCGTTGAATTTGTGAATAATTTGTTCATAATTATCAAATACTTTGCGAAGATATGGATAATTGAAGAATGTTTCACCAAAATTTGTAATAAAGAAGTCTAATTTACCTTGTTGAGTGATGAGTAGGTACAGTGATTTATTAATTCTTTCTCTCGGTATTTTAAGTTCTATTAAGTAAGTCAGTCTGTCAATAAATTTAGATGTATTGATGAATAAATGTGATAATTGAAAAAAAGATTGCCAAACAAATTCTAGATCATTATTTTTAAGGTAATCATCCAATAATATGAGATCATTATAATTCATTTTTAAAATATTCAGCTCATTTAAATTTTGCAAAGCCATATAATTAAATTCAATTCTTTGAAATTTATTAATTCTTGAAATACGTATGAGTGAGTTTTCTTTACAGTTGGCGGCATTACCAAACTTTTGACCGATGAAATCTAATACTTTATTAATGTTGATTAGATCAATATTATGAATACTAAATGCTTTAATATTTTTAGATCTTTTGAAATTTGTTTTAAATTGAAGATAATGTGTTGTTACGTTGTGTAACAATTCAAAAATAGTCCAATCATTGATTTGATTAAATTTAAATCGTATTTCATCAGACAATTCATCTGGTAAATCGAGTTGAGAAATTAAGGAATTTAGAGGACAATTTTCCAAAATTTCAAATTTTCTCAAGGTGCTCACTTTCTGATTCATGATGATCGTAAAACTTTTTAGTAAGTGTAAACTTAATTGTAAACCTAGCATCTTTAAAATATTCAATTTCGTACAAAAGTGCGGCCTTAATTCTCGAATTAATTCGAATTCATTTAACAATTGATCCTCTGTAAAATATTTTTTAAGCATTTTGAAACAATATTCAAAATTATTACCTTTTTCAAAAAACTTTTCAAACTGCGCTTTGTTTAGAAGATTGAGCTTGAAAAAATATTTTTTCGCTTCATGCCTATTGAGATTAAACTCTCTGATTAGAAGCCTAATCATTTTTTCTACAAATTCATCGTTTTCATCATACAATAAACAATGTTTATGATTTATTTTTAATAAATTAATCTCAGTTTCATTCACTAATTTAGTTTTATAAGATTTTATTACCTTTAATTGAGCGAATTTCATTAATTCATTCTTTAATTTTGATTCGTCAGCCAGATTCAATTCTTGGTCTCTTGATCGGTTTTCGGATTGTTGGATTGTTGTCTTTTGTTGATATATATTTGTGCTATGAGTAATCGATTTCGATTCTATAAAAAATGGATATACAAATCTTAGTTGACGAGTCGAAAAAAAATATGAATACTTTATTTGAATCGAAAATTTAATGAGGTTAATTTTTCTTAAGCTTATGATTGATTGATTAGCCATTAAAAAATATATTATTATAAAAAATCTTAAATAGAAATAAATTTTAAATTAAAATAATTAAAAAAAAATTATTGTTTAAGAAATAAAATAATTTTCACTAAAAAATAATGAAAAACTTTAATT
>BLXL01010942.1:0-16165 GCA_023170135.1 Acarapis woodi
TTCTTTGATGTCTTCATAAGCAAATTTCATACACGTTTTTTTAGTTGATTTTATTGAACATAGTTGATTTGTTGAATTAGTATCACCTGTACTTTGTGTTGAGGTCAATTTATGTTTGTTTTGTGAGTCTTCTTTAGTTGTACTTGTTTGTGAATTACAACTTGGCACAACAGGATCGATCAGATGAGCAGGTAAAGTGTCTAAATCTCGAATTTCATTGTTTTTCAAGATAGTGTAACCGTCTATAAGATAGCAATTTTCCTTTCCAAACAAAATTAATCCTTCTGTATTATCAAGGCCAAGTACTCTAGCACATTTGAAAATTTGACTTATTTTTTCTCCTTCTTCCAATAATCTCACTAAACTTTGTGATTCAAGTTGTTCGAGTTCTGTTGTTTCGAGTGCCAGGTCTGATATATTTACTGATGATGATCTATTTGAATCTTTTTGCGGTTCATCTTTAGTCAATTCATCAAAATTTGGATTTATTTCTTCGCCATCTATTGATTTGTCTAAATTTTTTTCATGATACAAATTAGTTACATTAGATGCAATCACAGATATTGATTGCAAATACGCATCTTCATCACTTGTGTTAAAATTTTCAAGAGAAGAATTAGTGGTTGTATTGATACTACCTATTTGATTCAATCCTCGTTTATGATATTCAATTGAATCTAAACTAATAGGTGCTTTAAATTTTATTTGTTTTAGATTCTTTGGCGAATCGGTTTCAGGGCGATACGGATAATTTATATAAAACATGTCATTACGTATCAATTTCTTTCTTTTTCTTTCAGGTCCCTCGGTCATATCGAGCATCCATTTGTTTAATTTTTTAGAATCTGAATTTGTACACTCAAAAATAGCCCGTTCTCGAAGCAAAATTTCATACTCAATATTATTCCAATCTTCAAACACGTATTTAATTAAATGTTGTATTTTCTGTATTTTATTCTTATAGTTAAATTGCATTGTTTCCACAATTAAAGATAAATATAATTCAGTTAATTTAATTACTTGATTTTTTTCCATTAACTTCCAAACAGGTATAGTTGACATTTTTCCTTGGCCAATTAATTGATCAAAACTTGAGATCGATGACGATTTGAAAGAATCTTTTTTGATTGTTGAACTAACCTTGTTGATCACAAGTTTGCTCATTAGACCTGCTCCTGAACCCACAACCTTAGATAATTTATTTATGTTAGTCAATCGTTCACCAACAGCCGCGAAATTATTCAAAGTAAAATTATTTGAATTATCTAGATTGGCAGTATTCGATAAACTATTTGCTAAACCCCTTGCTTGAGGTTGATTTTGTTTACATTTAGCTTTCAATATGTGTATTTGCTGTTCATTCTCAATATATGCATTCCACACTTTTAAACATGATTCGTAAATATTTGGCTTTATTTTCTTCAAATCAGGTACATTTGTATTCAAAACAAATGACGCATTTCCAGAGGTTGGCTTTAACTTTATTTTCAATGTGTCTTCAATTAATTGTTTTTTCGACTCAAACAAACTTTCCCATATTTTGTTTGCGTTTGATGCTATTAACAAAGCACCTTCATCTTCATTATCAGTAGATTGTTGATTAATTTGTTTATTTGTAATTGTGAAATCACTCTCAACATCTTCATCTATTGATGCATTTTGGCTGATTGTATTTAAATTTTCATTAATTAAGTTCCACGTAAATTTTGTTTTCTTACTAGAACACAAAGTAACATGTTCCTGGTCTATGAATTGCATTAAACAATAAGTAAGACAAACAATAAAATTCGAATCATTGTTGAATGATGAAAAAATAATTTTTCGATTTTGAATCACTCTATTCAAAAATTCGATGACTGTCATCCTTTCATTCATACCTGTGATTGGACGCGATAGAAAGTAAAGTATTATCCGATTTGTTGATCTAAATAAACGATTCAATTCTTCAGAATGCATGATTTTTACATTAGCGTTTGCTGGTATTTCAATAGATGATAAATTAATTTTATGTAGATATTCAATGCAAAATTTAAAAATTTCAATTGATTCATTTGTATAGGTGTCTTCCCATAATTTATCAGCCAATATTGAAATGAATGCAATTATATTATTTAATGCAATGTTCGTTTTTACAGGTTTCGAAGCTTGTGAAGGTACATATATAGAGACGAAATTTTCAAATTTAGCCTGATTAGTCACTATTTCGTTAAGATGATTAATAAGTTTAATCAGAATTTCTTTCTGTGTAAATTGGCAGTGTTTAAAAGTGTCTAGAAATTGTTCTATTATGAAGAGTTGAGTCCGATTGATAGATTTATTTGAACAAATAAGAGTATCTGTAACAATGAGTTTGATAAAGTTAATTACATTCATACGAAATTCGCTTGAAAATTCACGTTTTGAAACATTTTCTTCATAATTTTCGATTTGTTTGCAGTGCACTTCTTTTGTTAGCAGTCGACTTAAATTGAATACAATTTCAGGAGTATTTTGACAATAAATTTGAAAATCTTGTCTTGTCTCATAAATAAAAATTAGTGTTTTTATCAAAATAAGTGGATAATCGGAATCGAGAAAAGATGATTCACGTTTGAACGATTTTTTTTCTTCCCATTCATTCGCCATTCTTTCTTCACATATTTCTTTAGGGTCTAGATTTTTTTTTGGTAATTGATTTGAAATTAAATAATGAATTAAATTCAAAATGCTGATTGCGATATCTGACACAAAGAATGTGGCCGGTTGAGAAGCTTGTAGATTATTAACTTCATTGAGATTTAGAGATTCTTTTATTTGTTCAAATGTCAATACATGAAAGTTTTGAATTTTTTCCAAAAGATTAGAATTAAACTGTTGAAATTTGCCTAGTAAACATTCAAATAGAATAAGGTAAATTTTTGGATTAGAAACATGATCAATCAGTAACCAATCTAAATGCTGAAATCCAGGTAATAAAAGAAGGTTAGTTTCAATTTTTTTTAGACCGGATAATTGAAAATTAGTTTCTGCCTTGTTTAGTTCATTATATGTGCCTTCATCTCGATCTAATATATTTGATGCTATGCTTTCATTTAAATTTTCTAATGTCAAATTATTCAAATTACTCAAGTTAGTTTCAATAGTTGTTGTTATATTTCCACCTAAATTGATTACATTCATTCCAAGTGTTTTTACATCATTTATACTTAATAATTCATCCTCTTTATTTAAATTACATGTAATTTGGCCATCATGATTACGAGTATGTTTTAACTAATGTAAAAAAAAAAAAATTTTAATTTTTTCTCAGTAAATATGATGTAAAAACTCACCCAGCCACCGTTCGAGCTTGCCTCTCTGAACTTGATATATAATGACGAATTTGAGATAAGTATCATTAAATTCACAAGACCTAAAACTATAGTCTTCTCGTTGAGATTCGAATCTCGAATAAACAATAAAAACCAATCAAATCCTAAAATATGCACAAAACTTTCTTGCATCATTGAATTAATATGTGCATTGTTTTTAGTAAGCAAATGTGTTAGAATTTTAAGAAAACTATTTCTTAACTCAATTTGTTCAGTATTTGCTTCATCTTTTTCATTCAATTTCAAATACATACACAAAAATTGACCGAAATGTAATATGTCACCTTGTCGTTTTGTTTGATTAAGCAAATTGAACAATATTTTTCTTATTGAATTCATCAGATGATTTTTGATTTTAAATGAACATAGACAAAATAGTATTTTATTTAGCAAACCTAGTTCTCTCAATAATTTCAAATTCACTTGACGATATCGTTGGTTTTCCAATAAATCACTAATTAAATCAAATAATGCTTTAAGTATGAGTTCATCTTGCCACCAAAGATCTATATGTTCGATGAAAAGTACTTTAAACGCTTTCTGTTCTTTGATACGTATAGCTTTTTTATTTGATCTATTAAACGAATCTTTATTTTGTAAAAAAACATTTAAATCTTCCATTTCTTCCTCAAATTCGCAAGTTAAACGTGTAATCGAATTAAAAAAAACATTGTTAAGAAAATTTTTTTTCTTTCTCAAAAGTACAACCAAAACTTGATAACCATTTATGTGTCTCATTTCCTCAATCAATTTTCGGTTACCCGAATTCAACATAATAACAAAAAGTTTTATAGCATTCAGAAACAATTCTTCTAAATTAGCTTTTGAGATAATACCAAGTAAAAGAGTGCATCCACTTATTTCACTTATTGTACTTGTGATTGGTTTGGGCAAAAAAAATCGGCAGCCTATATATCCAATTAAAAAGCCGCCTAACGTTCTTCCCGATCCTAATAAATGACCAGCAGAATTGTGTAATACTGTAATTGGTGTTGCATTTTCGTGAATCGACAAACCGAGCAATTCGGATAACTGTTTACAATCGTGTTTCGAATAAACTCTAAAACATATGAAATTATTTATCAATCAAATATATATATTGAGCAATTACAGTTTTCGAAATTTTTTCAATTTCTTTAGTGAAACAAAATATTTTAATTTGAAATCTTACTTACTTTTTTAATTTAGCTAGTGTCATTGATGAGTTAGCTTTTGCATTCAAGCCAAACATGATGCGATCTTCACAAATTTGTTGCATGTTGATTTGGTTTAAGATGGCTAAGTTATTAGTTGTTGTTTGTGACTGATTCGAATGTCCTGTCGAAATGGCTGAACCTGATGTTTGTTGAAGCAAACACTGAAAACTTCCCACATAACTTGGACCCAAACCGTAAATGAAATTTATCCAGTTTTGAGTTAGATTATCTTCAACCAGTTGACATGGTCCTTGCCTCCAGACAATATTTAATCGGCGTCGAAATTTAGGTGCAATACCAATGTATGCATTGACATATGAAGCATTTGACTGTGAACTATTTAGATTATTCAACACACCTGAACTGCCTACTGAATTACTTATATAATGTAATTTTTGACTAGCCAAATGTTGACCATCTAAATACACTGTGCATGTAGAATTTTTTAAAAGCGCCTTACCTAGCACAACAACAAGATGATGCCATTTACCTTGAACAAACAATTTAGGATGAAATATTCTCACGTTTGCATCTTGATTAAATTGTGTGTCAGTCTTTTGAGAGAAAGGTATTTCTTGTGTCGAAATGATTAAACATTGATCTTTTGGTGATATATGAATTTGTAAACAACAAAACTCTTTTCCATTTTTCAGACTTCGTACAATAGTTAAAAGGCGAATATTTGTTGGCTCGTCAGTTGGAAGATCTTTATTTGGTTGATCGACAAATGAGTTTAGACCTAATGAACATAAATCTGGATTCGGTGTGGATGAGTTACTATGAGTTTGATCGTGATATTGATCAATACAAAACCAGGTCAAATAAGTGAGACCACTTTGAGGTGGAAAAAGTCGTTCTCCAATACCAATACCACCATTGAGTTGAGAATGATTATATTGATTATCATTAGTTGTGTTAAGTATTGCATTTGTAATAAGATTTTGATTTAAAAAATTCATGCTGTTGTTTGTGTTTGCATTTAAATTCACAGGTGCAATGGATGGAATAAAAATTGACGCAAATCCTTCTTGATTCAAATCAAATTCAACAAATGGAGGCTGATGAAACACTATCTTTTCGACTAGATTTGAATCTTGTTGAAATCCTTGCTGATTAGGTTGATTGGTTGACTGATTACTAGTTGTTGCTGTTTCAGAAGAAAAAGAAGATTTATGTAAATTAATATAAATAGCTTCTTGTCGATAGTTTTTAATTGCAATCAAACCAAGTGTTCTAATTGCAATTAGCGATAGATGAGAAGAAGTTTGTAGACGATCCACTATTTTAGAATTTAAATTGTAACATGATGAATTGAGTTTGGCTAACATGTGTTTTCTTTTCTGTGTTACTTGGAATTCTTCTAAAAGTACATTGTTCAGAGGTCTTGAAAGTCGCAGATAATTACGCAAATCTTGAGAATTAATTTGTTGAGACGATAATTGAATGAATAGTTTTTGTATGCTTGAATGTAATGGATGGTGTTCATTAATAAGTGCATAATTAAATCTCTTCGATAGTAATTCACTTATAAAGTTGACCGAACAAAGTACCTGTTGATTGCGCTCTAATTCAAGTAGATGTCCTATTAAATTATTGAGAATAAATTTCTTTAGATTAATCGATGGTATAGATGAAACAAGATGAAAAAGTGAAACAATAACACTTGGATGTACAATGACATTATTTACAAGACAGTCTGATAAATAATCATTTGCTTGACTACAACTGCTTTGTCGACTGCTAGTTGTAACACTAGATGGTCGACTAATTCTTTGTTGTTTTTGATTAGTTAACGAATTTGAAGTTTTCAAACTTGATTTCTGTTTACTTATGAACACAAGAGTCTTATTTTTCTCGATTCGATCTAGAGCCATTTCATACATTAGCTTGATAACCAAACAAATTATTCTTTCTTTAGATACTTTATTGTCATCGATTTGAAAATAATCTTCAAATATATGCTGTTCGTATAATTCATTTTTTTCTTCATCAGATAAATTATTAATTTCACTTTGTTCTTTAATATTTTCATCGAATTCATCTTGTAAGCAAAGTTCCTGAGTAAAACAGCCTAATAAACGCAGCGAATCAGATAGACTGGTTACACCTATTTCATTTGCAATGAATTTAGCATTTGACGGTTCAAATCGAGTGGCCATTGTCATTACATCAAATATTAGTTTTAAAAGTATGAAAACTTTTTTCCAACCAACTTTTTCTATTTCATCTGGTAAGCAGCCATCTTTTTTAAAATATCCTTCCATTGAAATTAAAATCGAAATCATATAAATAAATCCACCAGTCTTCCTGAAGATTGACCGACACCGATGACTATCTACAAAAGGGATGATGAAAAAAATAATTTTATTTAATAAATCATTCATGATAATTAATCATAAAATTACCTTTACAAATATTGAAAAGTAACTTAAGAAGCCTTATTCTGATCTTAAATTTATGAATAGTATTCAACTTGCTAACATAATCAATTAATTCTTTTTTAAGATCATCTGCACTTGACAAATGTTCCCTAATTTTCTTTGTTTTACGTTTGTTGGTTCGATAATTAAGATTAAGCTCTAAATCACTTGTAGAATCTGATGCTGCATGAGCAATATCAAGTATTAAACTTAATCGTTCCTCGCCAAAATTATATCCGATCATTTGTTGAATAATGATATAGCTTGAACGTTTCATTTGTTTGGTAATCGATTTTTCACCTTTTATTTTTGATTGATCTATCGAGCATAATATTCGATAGATAAGTTTAGTGCCTTGTAATTGCTCAAACAATTTACAATTGTTTTGATTTGGACCAAGTAACATGTTATGTATTATTTCAATCAAAAGATCTATAAGTTGAATTTGTTCTTTTAATTTAAATTCATCATCGATTTTTTCATCAAATATTCTGTTCATTTTGTTTATAAGTAGTTGTGTGAGTATGTCAAAGATGCCTACTTCTCGATATACTTCTCTAAAAAGTGTATTGAATTTGATAATGGACAATAAACTCTTTAAATACAACGTGTTGCATTCATAAGAATGATTTTCTTTTAGCAAAATTTCCACTGATATCAATTCCTTAAAAAAAAAATATTCATTTAAACTCTTATAATAAAGAAAAATTATCCTTTTTTCATTTAGAAAAAAAAACTCACTTTGCAGGGTATATAACGAAGTTCATAGATTATGTATTCTAATATATTAAAAAATTTTTCTTGCACGTGCAATGGTTTGACGTAAAGTTTTTCAGCAAATTGTGCTAAAGTGTTTTGTGAATCAAGTACAAAATAATTTGCTTTATCGCTTTTGTAAATAGTGATCAATGCAGCAAGAACTAGATCTTGTAAATGTACTGATTTTGCATTTGGCCAAAGTGAAACAAATGTATTAAATGCTTGCAAATTTCGCACACAATTTCTTATCGTTGGTTTAGGCATATTAAATCCGTCCATTATAAACAACTGATTAACGTTGAGTGGTTTCGTCTTAAGTTCATTAGTACCAACTTTACAAAAGAGTGTGATGAGTGAGATAAGTTTGTGCATCTGCTGAAGTGATTCATCTTCTTTTTCTTGCTGATTCACTATCTCGAGATCGAGCTTTATTATGAAATTAAGTAATATATTATATCCATTAGCTTGTTTAAATTCCTCTAATAGAGTGGATAAGTATTGCTTCGAATAGATTTGATTATCATCACTACTCGATCGGAAGTCAGATTGAGCTTGATTGCAATTCATAATCTCTACAAAAAAACTTATCAAAGTACACCACATTTCACATATTTCACGAACTGGCGCCTTGTTTAATTCGTACATTTTTTGTATAGATTCGATGCATGTAGTTACACATTGCTTATCAATGATATACTCTAAATTCAAATATCCATTTTTAGTCATATTAATAATAACTTCAGCTGCAGTTTCTCTCCACATAATATTGTACCGATTCGAACACCGCTGAGTGATTGCACAAAATAATCGTTCAAGGTCATCTTTCTTAGTTAAATCATCAATCGAACTTTGATGGACACTAATAGATATTTATCATTTATAAAATTTTCATTCGATTACATAATATAAAAAACAAACTTACCTCAAACGACTTAAAAGTTGACTAAAAACTTTTTTTAATAATAATCGTCTGTCTAGATCATTCTGAATGTCTTCATGAGTAATTTTTGACAAGCTTATACTGCTAGTTAATCGACTACTATATAAAATTTTGAATTGTTGATTATTGTTCGCTTGAAATTTATTAGAATCATTTTGACTAGGAACGAATTGCAATTCGGGTAAATCAAAAAATAGATAGAGACATTTGGCGAGTGTTGAAGGTAAATTAGTAGCTGCCATAACTGGTATTAAATTCGAACTACAATTACAGACTAGAAAATTAAGTGTAGATAAGAGTATCCAACCATTATTATTATTTTCGTCTTCTTTTCTAAATTTAGACAAATCTAATTTATCAGGTTGTAGTTTATTCGAATTGGAAGATAATTCAAAAAATTTAACTACCGACTGACTAGCTTCTTGAGTAGTTTTTTGGCTTGCTCGTTGGCGTATTTCATTTACCATTAATTTTGAAATTATTTTTGTGAATGTGGGCAAATCGTGAAACTGATCAAACAAGTCAAAATTTTTAGAGCAATTCCGATTTATAGCTAATGAATTGACATTGGAATTGAATGACTGCATGCTTGTGCTCATTTTCATCTCGGGCATTGTCTCATTCATCGAACAATTGAATGTTTTCATGAACAAAGGTAACAATTTATAAATATTTTTTTCAAGCTCTTGTTTACATTTCAATCCGGTTTGATCATATTTCGTCGGGCCTATTGAAAAAATTAATGAAATTCAAAATTTTTATACTTTTAAAATTAATAAAGCGGTCAAAATTTACTTACCTTTTTGACCATATTGTTCAATAAGTTTGTTATGTTCCTTTTTAATATTAATAAAAAGTTTGTTTAAAAGTGCAAGTCCTATGTCTTGAGTGCTCTGTTTGTCATCACTTACTAATGAAAGACCTCTGGTTTTATGAGTAGATATATCATTCGTCTTTGATATTTGATTACTTTCTTGTGTTTTACATTTTACTTTTTCTAATTGCGTATCAAGCTCGATCTGTTGCTTATGCGACTTAGACTTAATTGCTTTGTCTAATTTTGTATTTGTCACAAATGATTTCGAATCATCGTTTAAATTCCGATTTTTTTGTGAATTAATTGAGTTGGGTGTATTTGGTTGATGAATCGCAGAATTAGTTTGTACAAGTATTTTTTTCATAAAATTCATTTTTGTAGTTAAAAACACTTAACAATTCAATCAAGTAATGTTTGTTTTTTTTTTTGTTTAATTCTTATAAATCAATAGCATTTTTGATCAATTAATTTTAAAAAAATTCACAAAATGCAAATAAATTTTTATAATAAAATGAATTGCTAAATTATAAATCGTGCATCTTGAAAACACACTTACTGCCATTCAAGATCAACAAAAAGAAAAAAAGAAATAGACTAAATTACATAAAAAAATTTATAATATATTTTCTTGTGATCAGAATTTAAAATTTAGAAAATTCTAAAAAAAAAATTTTACTAAAAAAAATTAAATTCTTTTTAAATAAAATGAAATTGAAACTTTTTTTTTAAAAATTTTGTTAGACCGATGCTTTTTAGGAGAATGATAATGTTTAAATAATATCTAAATGAACAAATAAAAAAGAAGATTAGAGAAAATCATTTTAATTATTTTATTGAATATGATTCATTCGAAAAAAAATAAATTTTAAAATTTAGTTTTACTTCCAATCATTTTTAACAAAATGTAGTATATTTAATTATTACTTTATTACATATAATAGACATTTACTACTGCACTAAATTGTATTTAGGTTACAAGATACAAAATTTTTAATTAGACATATAATTATAAAACTTAATAAAATTTTTCATTCAAAAATGATGGTTTCTTGTCAAATGGAAAATAGATTTTTGATAATTAGGTGACCAAAAATTTCACTCAATTTATTGTTAACTTTCATTTTTATAAAATTAATTCTAATGATCTATATTAATAATTAGTTAATTATTTAAGTTGAATTAAAGCTTTGATTAATGTGATCATAAAGTTAGAAATCAAAATTAGAGGAAATATACCTAATATTTTATCAAAATGAGCAAAATTTAATAAATCGATTTTTATTTTAAAAATTTTTTTTTATTTCAACCAAAATAAAATTTAACAAATATAACTCAAACATATGGGTAACGATACATTTTGCTTATAGAACTGGTGAGTTCGAAATGTAATACCTATTTGTTTATTTGAAAAAGTGTGGAAGCAACTCAAATTGTGCTGAAAAACCCAGCAAATTTAGTTTCAAAAAATGTTTTTTAAAAACTTTGGATTCAAAACTAATCATACAAAATTAACTTTTAGCATACATATTTCGGATGTATTGAAAATACAGAATGGGAATTAAATTATAGAAAAATTTATAAATTTTAAACGAAAAAAAAAATATATGAATAAATCCATTTTTCTAAATTTATCTATATTTAAAAAATGATTTTAGTTATAATAATTATAAGAAGATAGCTAATGAGTTTTTTGAATTCCTTAAAAAGGCAAAAAAATAAACGAATTTAAAGTCAAAGTTGATTAAAGTCAAAAAAAAATAGCAAATAATTATAAAGTTAGATTTTTCTATAATTCAAAATTTAAAGAAAATCAATAAATTGAACTTAATCCAGTAAAAAATTTATTGATAAAACTATTCATTATAGTATCTTTAGGAAAAATTAAAAAAAAAAGACTTTGTCTCAAATTTCTTGATAAATATACGAATAATTTTTAAAAATATATATTTTTAATAGATTTTAATCTATCTGTTGTATGAAAAGCACAATGCTAAATTTAATTTCGAATATTTTCTTAAAAATTCCCTATTATTTTATTTTCAAATTAGATCTTATCTTAAAATTTCTATACACTTGTCCAATCAAAAATTATTTAATGATAAATGCTTGAAAACGTTCAAAGTATATATTCCGAAAATTAATGATTTAAAACTTAGAATTCAATAGATCAAAAAGTCAAAAAAATAAAATTTAAATGAAATTGAATAATTTCTTCAAAAACTAAGTTTAATCTAATTAAATAATGTTTAATGATTAGATGCGCAAAAAATATAAAAATTTAAAATTTTCTTTTAAAATTTTGATTTTTGTGCAAATGATTGCAAATGACAAGAATTTTAAAAATAAATTTTGAAAAATGATCATTCAAATTGGTAGTCGGTTTAAATTTTATTTAAAAAAAAAACACAAATGAACACATTTTAGAGTGAATAACTATATTAATTTAGATTTAAAGGGTATAATTGATTAAGAAAACATTTATAAAACTTTTTAAAAATAAAAATACATTTGAACACGATTTCTGGAAAATAAAAATGTAAGTAAGAATTTTTATTTTTTATTTTAAAACTTACCAAAACGAAAGTTGTAATAAGAGTAAAATTAATTACGAGATCAAATTAATCGTGCTTAATTATGGTAATTGAATTTTTAATATTTAATATGAACAGATTTATTAAAATATTGGTATATTTTATCAGTGGATTAGAAGTAAGAAAATACTCAAAAAAATTATTAATCAAAATTCGAATATCGTTTTTAGGACACAAGAAATCTATATGACAAAAATTTATAGAAATATACTTAATAAATCTTGAAGAAAAGAATTATGCACAAAAAATATTGTTGAGAAGTTCTCTTGGAAGTTTTCTATTTAATTCATTACATTATTGTTTCTTTAAAATAATTTATTTAATTTAAGCTAATATGGTAAACATACAACTTTAGTTTTAGTGAATCTAATTCAGGAAATGAAATTGTTTCCACGGACCCGAATTAGTCTTCAAATCACAGTTCAAGTGAAAAAAAAGGTAAAAGAAGATTAGACAACTTTTATCAAATTTTACGTTTTATATTTAAATGTCTCGCGTATCCATCAAAGAAATGCTTGCTAGGTTCTGAACTATAAAAAATAAAAGGTAGATACCAGATCACAAAATGAAAACAAACTTGTATACGCATGTTCAACTCTCAAAGGCATATATTAATTCTCATTTGATTCATAGTTTTCCAATTTTTTTTTTTTGAACTATTACGATCACCAGAGGTCGAAACTCGTTACATCACGATTGATACATTGTACGAGCGCTTCCAATAGCAACTTGTTATCACTGTATACAATTGCTTATCCTTAATGCTCGAGATAATTTTAGTACGTGTTCCAAAACTCTACATCAATATATTTAATACAAACTTTCTTATACCTATTTTAACTTACCTCTAGATTTGCGAAAATTAGATGAAACAAATTTTTCTTTTACTATTTTTATCATTCAAAAAAAAATCGAACTGATTGTTTATCAAATAATATTAATTAAAACCTAATAAAGTTGAATATAAAACTAAATTGTCGGGGATCGAACATCTATTTTAATAAACAATAGATATTCAAAAATTTTAGATAAGATTTTTTGATAATAACTTTTAAATTTCAAGCTATTATGAACAAATTTAGTTTGTCAGTTTTATTTTGATTATTATGAAAATAATCTATAAATGTAAAAAGCTTACTAGTCTATTATTCATTTTTATCCTGTTGATGTGAATCGTAATTTTCAAATTCATTAAAACTATTTTGATTTCCATTCGTTTCACTTTCTTGAACAAATTTTGAATCCTCATTATTTAAGTCATTGTTGTGCACTTTGTTACTATTCGATATATCAGATTGATTGTTTGATTGAACATCAGTTGGTTCATTCATTTGATTGTTAAATTCATTCAACTCATCATCCATCTTTTGATCATCGTTGGCCTTTTCATTTGTTGCATGTCGATCCACACGATTTAATTGATTATTTTGAGAAACAAAGTTTTGACTATTCGAGTAGTTAGTACCTAAACTACCGCCTTCAATACGAAATGCAAATTGAAGAAAAAATTGTTTTGAATCCTTATTCCACAATGTCCAAAATTTACTTTCTGACTTATCGACTTCTCTGCTTGGTACTTTAAATGCAATCGTTTCATACGGTTCTGCGGCAAATAAGACATATTGCCAATGTCGATCAGGTGGTTCGATTTTTTGTTCATAAGCGCTCATGAATCGATGCCTAGGTATTATGTGATCAGCAATTTCTGGATAATCGATTTGAAAAAGCAATGATTGTTGATTATTAGATGGATCTAATTGTTTGGTGATTCGATAGCCAGGACGACCAATCTTTACAAATTTCTTAATATCAACTCTGCTGCTCTTAGTGGTAAGTTGAGGCATTTGACCATTATTATCTTTAGCATCTTTGGCAGCACGTCTTGCTAAATTTGATTGATGTTTTTTGCCTTGTGTATGTGCGAGATATGATCCTTCATTATTGTGCAATGTTAAACATAATTTACATTCGTAGGAACCTAAATGGTTGCGCATAAAGTATGGATCTTTCTGTAGATCAATCGTCTCTAAGGCTAATTGTCTTAACCTTTCACGTCGATCTCGGTTACCTAATTTTTAAATATAGAAATATAAAAATAAAAGAAAATATAGATCTAGAAAAAATTAATAAATATTTTTGAATTTAACAACTTACTTTCACTAGCTGATGCAACCCCACCAGTACCAGTTTTACCACCAACTCGGTTTTGAAAATCCATATTGTTTCACTACCAATTTTAATTTATAAAAAAAATCTGTAAATGAAGAATAAAAAAGAATTCAAATTTGATATTTTTTAAGATAAAATATTAGAGATCTTGATAAAAATAAAAATGAAAATTTTTTGTTCTTGTTTACATATCAATTAGATTTATACAATCTCCTTTTATTAATAATATGATGATAAGAAAAATTTTTCAACGACCCCTCGAGTTTAGTAAGTTTGTTGGCCAAAATTTTAAGAAAAAAAAAAAAATCAAAAATGTGGTGCTAAACAAAAAATCTAGAATGCACACCTTTATTTATACATAAGACATTTTTTGTCCTATTGGCAATCTAGATGAATCAAATCGACAAGGTGTATTTATGATACAAAATTTAGAAAACTATTTTCAAATTTAGTATATACGATTAATTACTATTTATTAAGAATAAAAAAAGAAAAATCAATTGACTAAAAATCTATTATTGGGTATTTGTAATAACAATAATTTTATGTACACAATTTAATTTTTATTTATTCAATTTTTTCTCATTCGATGATGATTGATGTTTTGCTATAAACTCTGTTGTATCTTGGTTTATACAATTTGAGTTTTTATATTTAATTTTTGCATAGTAATGTATTATAAATCTACTTATCTATAACTGATAAATATTTCACGCTCGCAACATTCTTCATTATTATCTCATATTTCAAAAGGATGATCCTATATTTTGATTTAGATAATTAATATTTTTTTTAATAGACTTATTCTCTTAAATTTAGTTTTTTTTTTCAATTAATTCTAAACTCAAAACTTTTTTTATACTTTCGAACTTTATCATGATTTTTAAAAACACCGCTAAAAATTTGGTTGCTAAGACCAGCATGTAATGATTAAAAACTTTATTTGATTTTGAAGACTTTATTCTAAAAGTATTAAAGAAAAAAAGCAGGATAAATTTAGCTTTCATGAAGCAAAAGCCTAAAATTGTAATCTTCAATGCTCAAAAATTTAATAGATTTAACAATCACAATTTTTTTTTGGTTCAGCAATGAATCTTTTTATTTATGGTATTCTTATTTGTCTTTATCAAAAAATATATGTACATTGTACTAATAAATTAGATGAAAACCGAAATGAAGTATTTGATCATCATCGAATCGACAATGAATTATCCATTTTGAGTCCAGATGATGCAAAACAATTCGAGAATTTATCCATCGACGAAAGTAAGAAAAAATTAGGTCAAATTGCTGTCAAGATTGATAAGGATAAAGATGGATTTGTAAATATTCGCTTTTTAGAAAGTATGGTTAATAAAATAAAATATTTATTTTTATCTATTTTTAGGTTAGTCTAAAAGAACTTGAACAATGGATCAAAAATGTGCAAAAAAAATTTATTGAGAGAGACGTTCAAAAAAATTGGAAAATTCATAATCCACAAAATCTAGAAAAACTAGATTGGGATGAATATAGAGCAGGTTATTATTTTATTATGATCAATACATCCTTGGTCTAGGAATCAAACTAATTAGAATTTAAATTAATTCGTTTATCAGTCACCTACTCATTTTTAGATAATTTGGATAATGGCATCGGCGATGAAGATTTAAAAAAATATAAATCAATGGAGAAGAAAGATAAAAGAAGGTGGGCGTTGGCAGATCAAGACGAGGTAAATCGTAGTTAATTGAAAAATTAATTTTGTAAAAACCAACTTTTTTGAATGCAGGACAATCATTTGAGTTACAAGGAATTTGCTGATTTTTTACACCCCGAAAGAAGTGAACATATGATCAGTGTAGTAGTCGACGAGACATTTGAGGATATTGATTTAGATGGCGATGGTAAAATTTCACTTAATGAGTACATCAATGATATGTA
>BLXL01010943.1:0-13325 GCA_023170135.1 Acarapis woodi
CGCAGCGAAATTCACTTTAAAAAATGGAAATTGAAACGTTGTCTAGATGAATAATTATCTAGTAATTTCTTAATTTTAATCAAAAATATAGTAAAAAATCATTTTTTATCATGAAATGGTTTTGCATTGATATGTCATTTCAAGTATAATTCGCATTTGTTATAGATGTCACTATCAATCAATCTACATCGATGCAAATTTAGTTCATTAATATCTCACATTTATATACTGAGTATAGTATATTGAATAAATATATATATAATTTTACAAAAAAAAATGTATGATGATATTAAATCTATGAAAAAATATTCATAAAAAATTTTCAATGAGCTGAAATTATTAATAACATAGTTCAATTAATGATTCCGAATTTGGTGACTATTAATTTTCAAATATGAAAATTAATTTATTAACAATTTACAATGAATTATAGAACAAAAATTAATTTTTCGCATCTACACATTATAAATAAAATTTTCATTAGCTCTTTTTTATTTTCGTTTATGGCTGCATAATCTCCATATTCTTACCAAATTAAAACATGCAATTTATGCAATTAATGCATAAAAATTTTTTAATTGTTTTAGGCTAATGCATTTAAAACACTTTAAATTTCCTTGAAAATAATATTTTGTGCTTCTTTTTTTAGATTTAATGTTTTAGTGGTGATTTCCTAAAACGAAAATTTTAATTCTATTGATTATAAATAATGATAGGTTATAAAACATATTAAAATAATTTCAAGGTAAAAAGCTATAAAAACGAAATGACAAAAAAATTCTTTAAGCATTATAATCGACAACAAAAATCATTCAAATTAAATAAATATAGAACAAAGATATTTCTTTAAAAGTCTATATTTATCGAATAACAAAATTGAATGTTTGATTATACATTTAATTTTTATATTTTTTTTCTTACTTTTTTCATTTTTTTTTTGTTTTACATTTTATACAAACGATGAATATCTTTTTTGAATAATAATTTTGTTAATTTTATTAATTTGAACTTGAAAAATTTTCTAATTTATTTTTCGAATGTAATTTTGAAAAATAGTTTTAAAGTTTTGAAATTTCATAATGTCATGATAATAACCAAAAAAATTGATATATGAGACTCAAAATAATAAAAAATTTATGTAAAATATTATTGGAAAAATTTAACGAAAATAATTGGTTTTCGAAAAAAAATTGCAATGGCTTTTAAAGAGATTCAGAAATTTAAAATCTTAGGGTTATAAAGTGCCTTGAATTTAATTTTAGAAACGAAAATTAGAAAAATATTATTTTTGAATTATTATGGGTTCTAAATTTCAATTATTTTTGTTCAGTTGATCAAAAAGTAATAATTTATTTATAATAAATAAAATTAAATAATTATTGATGGTTCATTAAAATATTTTACTAAAGTCGTAGAATTATGATCTATAAAAAGTCAAATTTCAATTTTTATATAAAAATTTGCTATTTAGATAATTTTAACAAGTTGTTCTTACTGCTTCTGAATTTGTGAACTAATTCAATCAGATCTATGTCAATTATTAAGTGAATTTATATTCAACTTTATTTAATAAAGTATTAAACTTAGCTTAATTTTTTTTCATAATGAATCATGACTGTTGTATTGTAAATTCAAATATCAAAAAATTGTAGAATCATTTAGGTGATTGCGTAGATTAAATTTTTTTTATCAGTAAGAGCGCATACTCTTGATCCTAAACTTTCAAGTTTTTTGTTTGTACATCTATATGATTCCAGTGATGATGCACTTTTTTCTTCTTCAAATTAAGGAAAAAAATTTTTCAAATTGTTTAATTTCTACTTAACATACGTTCGTACTAATTAAATTCATTTTACGTACTAAATATTCTGCTATCGGATTCTAGTGAAGCAGATTTTCGGTCTCTTATTTTATAACATATATTACCTAGTAAATTGTTAGTAAAAAGGTACAATATGCAAATATTTTTTATATTTTTTCATGTTTTTATTATATTATTATTTAAACATTCTTAACATATTCTAGAACTGAAAATCGAAAAATATAGGGTAAATTATATTCGAAATTTTATTATTTTGATAGCACATTAAAGAATGTTAATTGTTGCGAAATCAGACTCTTAAAGAAATCATAAAATTTATGCCTCCACTATATTATCGAATAAGTTAAATGTCTAGTGGTGATATTATTGAAACATTATAAAAGCGTAAGAAATCTGAAGTGTTGAGCGTTATTCAAATTTCATCATCTAAGTGTATATAAAAAACTCATATCTATTCATAAAGAATGAAACCGGAAGTATATTTATATTGAAAAAATTCTTTAAATCGCTATATTTTTCACTAAAATCAAGTCATCCTTTATAATAATTCATTATGGAAAATTTCAAATGATTTGTTTGAATATGAATATAGCAATACAGATCAAATCCATTTTGTCTTCTTGGGTGATCAAAATCATAAATTGAATAATTTAATTTTATTTTGAGGTTCAGCCAAAAATTGTCCATCAACTTTTTTTTAGTCCTAGATAATATATATAGCAGATAAGGAAAAAATGATTTAAACACTTCTTCATATTCTCCGTATTTCCCAACTCATTTTACTTGCTTGTCGAACAAATCAATTTTTTGAAAATGCGAAAACATGTTTTTGCAAGCGAATTAATCTAAATATTAATTTCTAAATAATGTTTAAAAATTATTAGAAAAAAATCTAAATTTTAATATTTTATCAATGAAATATTTACAAAATAGATTTTTATTAGCCAAGCAAAATTCAATTTTTTTTCCTGCAAAAATCACTCCTAGATTGAAAAAATAATCCGTACACTTGAGTAATTTTAGTGCATGTTTAGAATTTTTGTTTTACCAGAATCTTTTTTGTTCATGTTTGATATTTGAGTATGAAATAACTTAGTTACTTTAATATTTTGTTTCTTTTTTTTTTTTTTTTTTTTTAATTTGATATATTAAAATGAATAATCATTGAAAAAGAAAATTGAACGAAAAAATTTTTGTGTTCGATTTCGATTTGTAAGAAAAATGAAAAAATTTTTTTTTGAAAATTTTTCGATATTTTTTATTTGCTCTTGAGAGTATGATTTAAATCGTAATATTCAATGAATTTTCTAAAATTCTCAAAATAGTTAAGTTAGATTTTTGTGAAAAGTGGTTAAAATTTAAAATTCAAAAAAGAAATGCAAATTTCGGGTGAAATTGAGTGGGGATCAAAATTATCAAAAATTTTTAATCATGTTTAAAAATGACTAGCTGATTAAATACAAGAAGTTATAGTAACATGGTAAAAGTTAACAAAAGTCAACTAAAGAGTTCTTTACCTAGAAAGCTGTGACAATAAAAAGTAATTTTGGGCAACTTTCAATAAATTTTGAATGCAAAGATAATGGAAAAATGATAACACCAAAAACTTTACGAATACTGTAAAAATAATATACATGTAGAAACTGACAATTATATATATAGCTCGCTGTTGCTTGCAAAAAAAAATTGATAGAATTGAAGTAGACAAAATAAAAATGCAAATAAACTTGGAACTTTAATCAACAGAACATTTATTCAATAGGCTGCAACTCAGACCGCAAATGAATCGAGTTCAGCAGGCAGTCATTTCTTAAACAAACGAATATTAGAAAAATATATTGAGATACGAATTCACCTCTGAAAAAAAAAACCATCAATTAACAAAGCACGAATTCTGTATATCCAAGTCTAAATAAATCTTGAGATTAGACGAGGTTAAGTGATACAGAAAAATCTAAACCACAATGATGATAAAAAATTTGCCATCACTGGGATTGATATTATACACCGAAGTGGCGGAATTAAAAGAAAAATTTAATTCTTAGGAATACTTTAAAGAGAACGAATCAAAAAAAAATAAATAGAAATATCAGAAAATAAGAGACTTTGAGAATCTACGTAGTTACTGTATTCACATATTGAGGTAGACATGGTGACGAGTAATTGTTGCTCCCATTATATCAAAATTATTTCTTAGATTATATATTTAACGCTGTTAATTCTCCTTATTTGAAATAAATTGGAAAATATTTGTAATTTTGCTATTCGTAAAAATAGCATATCTAAAAAATATGATTTTCTGAGTTTTTTTTTTGTCAACTTAGAAATGACATATCAATGCAAAACCATTTCATGATAAAAAATGATTTTTTACTATATTTTTGATTAAAATTAAGAAATTACTAGATAATTATTCATCTAGACAACGTTTCAATTTCCATTTTTTAAAGTGAATTTCGCTGCGAAAAAATTTATTACCTTTTATTTACTTTGACAGAAGTTAAAACTAAAATTGTATCAATTTCGCAAACGCACTTATTTTTACTTTGATTTTTTTTTTCTCCAGTCACTATTGATAATGAGTAAATAATCAATTGCATAATAAAAACTTAACTATCCAAATATTTAGATTGAATTTTACCACTAAAATTTCATTCTTTTTTTTATTTTTCATAATTTATGAAAAAATCAATGAGTGAATTAAAGTAAAAAAAAAGAAGAAAAAAATATATTGATGAAGTAAAAATGCCTAAAACAAAAATTTATCTTTCGGTAAGAATACGAGTTCAAAAGAAAATTTCAAAATAAATTTTTGAAACGCATGTAAGTAGCATCGGTTCATCAGATAGCAAAAAAAAAAAGTATATATCACGGAAATTTTGTTCTCATCAATAAGATATTTCTTGATTCAAAATAGTGGAGCATAGTTTTTTTTAAAAAGTTTTATTCATAAATAAATTTTTAGTGCATATTGTTTTTTTAAAAAATTTTATTTGAATGTCCGTTAAGTGTCGAATCTATTTTGAATGAAATTTTGATAACAATTTGTAATATGCACACTGAAAATTAATTAATGTGTTAAATATGAATTATACATGTATAATTTAAAAAATATTTTATTAATAAAAGCGAAAAAAAAAAATTATTATAATGTTTGTATAATGCAATTAATGGTGTACAATTTTCAAAACATATAATAAAAATGGTAATTGGATTAATTCATTTTTATAATTCATCTTATTAAGAAATTATGTCAGATAACGATGATAAAATAAATTTTTAGCCGAATTTTTAAATAAATATCATTATTTTACGTACAAATTTCAATCATCTAAGTTAATTCGAAATAAATTTATTCGAATAAATGATAAAATTTATTTTTTAAAAACTTGAGCTAATTTGTGAATTTGTAATTTGTAAATTTTCATCAACAAAAACTTGAATTCAAAAATATTTTAAATTCACATCGAATTTTCAAGAATGATTATGAGTTAAATAGATTTATACACAAAATAAATTTATACGACTAGACAATTTTTGGTAATTTTTCGAGAAAATTTATCAATTGGGATTAAATTAGAAGACAAAATAATTTTAAACATATAAATACTATTCTATTTTTTTCATAAATTTATTTCCTCTTTGAAAAATATTACAACTAACTTTTCTAGAAAAATCATTATTTTTAACGCATCTACCTTTTTTGCAACTTCGTTATGACTATTAAATAATCTTTCTTTTAAATAATGTTGTGAAATTCAAAATAGGTAAAAATAATTAATAATAAATTTTGAAGTTTCACAAGTTTTTTTTTTTGCAAATTGTTTCACAAAGTAATTTTTCTTTACCTTAATATAATAGATGATTCTTTTTTAAAAAATGGTTACAAAACTATTGCTTGACCTCTTTTCGATTTCTTTAGATTATAATAGAAAACAGTTAAGTTAATCGTTTGACCTGATGAAAAGTATTCAATTCAATTCTACTAAAAGATTAATAACAAATTAGAGATACTTTTTTTAGTAAATGTCTTCTTTTATCATTTATATTGTAGTAGATTCGTATCCCGTTCTCAGTGATCATCTTGAAAAATCCTACTTAATATAAATGATTTTTAACGATTAATTTTGAACGAGAATTTTCGGACTAATAAAGTATAAGAATCAAGAAGTTTTTATCGAGCAATTAGACAATATTCTCATTGTTGATTTTACTTGGTCTAGCGTGAAACTTTCTTTCTCCATAAATATAACTAAGTATAACTAAAAATCATTTTTTTATTTTTTTACCATGATTGCACTGTACGTTTTTATTTCAAAATCTAATAATGATATGAAATTAACTTTTCTAGTAGCTTTAGCTGCATTCATCCTTTCATAATGTAAATAATACAATTTTTTTTAATTTTATATTATTTGCAATGTTACAAAAGTTTTATTTCAACTTGATTTTGCTTTTTTTACGAAAAATTAAAAACAACTATTAATTTTTTTGAAATTCATTATTTCTTGTGACTGAATTTAAAATTCATAACAACTTATAGCTTTATTTATATAATTTAATGTTGTATGCATCTATATAAACGTTAAGATGAAATAAAAATTTTTTATTTTGAATTAACGAAATTAATTAAGTATAGGTTTCCGATGAAAGAGCATCTATAAAAACTGAATAAAGGTTTTAATTTTTGCTGCAATTCTCATAAAAAATGTCAAAAAATTTTACATAAAAAAAACTTCGTTTCTCATGAATTATCTATTATTTTTGGAAATGAATAATATTGTAATTTGATAAATAATGTCAATTTTAATATATGTGAACTAAAAAATTATGATCACATTTTCCAAGAAAAATAAAATTCAGATCTGGTGTTCTTTATTGATCAAATTGACTTTTCAAATTAAAATATTAAGATTTAGACTATTTGATTGGCAGAATTTTTTTTTTTATTTTATGTGCAAAATATATAATTTAAAATAACTCTAACTTATGGATCAGGTGAAAATTATAAAAAGTATAAATAATTTTGGCGATCAATCTTGGAAATTCTTAAAGAAAATTTATATAAATTTTTCTCCTTTTATAATAAGAAAAATTTTAGATTTCTTAACAAGTTCATGCAAAAATCTATATAATTTTTCAAAGCAACTTTATCAAGATATTTTGATAACTAAAAGCTAATTAATTTTTTAAAACATTCTAGATTATCTAGAATTAACTAAAAGCAGACTGAAGCGGTTGATAAATTTTATTTTTTAATCTTTTCCGGTTTTAAAAATTTTAATCTTTCTAATCTGAACTCGAAAATATTCCAATTGAAAAATTTAATTAAAATTCTCTAATTTAGCGAAAAAAAAATTGATAGAAAAACGAGAAACCAGAGTAAAAAAAAATAGATAAATTTTTTCAATTCGTTTTTATATTCACTGCTAGAAAATTTAAATTAATTAATTTCTATTAATTTTATTTCTATACACTTGAAAAAATTCTTATATATGCTGATCTCGTCTTTACATCTCTTAATTCTCATTGTTTTTTTAATTTTTTTATTTGTGTATCAATATTTTTTAATATTTTTAATCTGTTTTAAAAAATCAAATTTTTTTTTGATAATTTCGATTTTTAATTATTCAAAAATGACAAAATGAATTCTATCTCACGCTGTTCTAGAAATCATATGTCACCGTACAAACATCATGAATTCCATGTAAATTTATTATTGAGATATCTTGATAAATATATTGGAAATTTGAAATTCAAATTTGTAAATCTAAGTTCAAAACTCCAATAAGTTTATGCATTGAGAAAATTTACCAGCTAAATCATAAAATACATATTTTGTTGAATTCATGCAAACATTTTAACAGATTTATCGGGTAATTTCGGATCAATTTAAAAAATTTATGCAGTCTTCCGGATTAATTTATAGACAAAATTGAAAAAAAAATTTTATGGGCAATTTTTTCGGTATTTGCCGAATAATATATCGTACTTTTTTTAAGACTATATGGTTCATCTGATCAGATTAGAGTATTAAGTTATATGAATGAACGTAAGTTAAAATCTAATGCTATAATAATCAAAACTCTTCCGTGCAATAGTTTGAATTTGACTTTACCAGTCACTATAGACACGATGTGAAATTCGATAATCTCAATTTAATATGATATAATTTTTGAGCAAAAAATCTTTTAATTATTATTTTTTTTTCATAAATTTCTAAATATTTTAGACTGAATATGGTTTCTTCAGTGTTAATTCAAAGCTATATTTATCATTATTTTCTATTTTCAATAAAATTAAGTATTTATGTTTTTACATTTATTTTCTCAATATCATTTTAATTCGACAATCAATCTATTTTTTTTTACTCATCAGTACTATCAATAATTATTGATAAATGATAATTATCAGCTATTACTGTATATAATCAATAAAACTAATTCGAAACAGTTAAATCTAATTCTAATTAATATAAATTTCACTTTTTTTGTACTAAGTATATTTTTATCTCAAGAAATAAAACGTAATGATCTGAAATGTTTCTTTTTTTCTAACCCTAAAGTCACTAGGCCATATATATCAAATTAGTTTAATGACACAAATCAACAGATTTAAAAGATTTAAAAAGTGATAATGTAAAGGCAATTTGAAAAAATACCGCGAAAAAAAAAAACAGAATTTATTTTTAAAAATGAAATATCAAAATTAATCGAATTTTCACTCGCAATGTTTTTTTTTTCGTTCGTGGTCTAGTAAAAAGGTCATTTGCACTGAATTTAGTGCAAAATCTTATTTTTTTCTAGATGTATTAGGTGCTTTAACATTATAAATGACTAAGCTTCAATTCATGCAATCATTTAATGGTTGACAGCATCTTTTATTGAATTTATTTTGAAGCATTCTGCAGAATTTTGAATAAGAAAATGAAAGAAAAAACTTTATTCAGTCGACCAAAATAAAGTATTATATTTATCTGAACTTTTAAACCCTACAGATTATGCTAAACAACTTTCACTTTTTAAATTGTTAAGATCACAAGAAAATTAACAATTTTTACTTCATATGTAAATTTTTGTATCTCAAAGTTTAAAAGCAGCGATGAAAAAAAGTTTTTTGGGCTGAAGCTTCAAGGTTTTTTGCCATTAGAATGTATAACAAGAAAGAAGATTTTCAGTTTCTTAAAATTGGTATACTAAGAGATAATTTGATGTTAGAATTTAAGAATTTTCCACAAAAAATAGATTTCAAACTTAGGAAAATTTTTGTAAAAATTTATGACTAATTTTATCGCTGACTCATAATGTTTTTTATTTTTTTTAAATTGAAAAAATCAATTTATGCCTTGTTTAAAATGAAAAATTTTATAAAATTTATCGCTTGCTTAAGTACTCAAAAAAAGAAACGAATTTTTGAATAAATTACATCTGTGATAATATAAAGAAAAATTTCGTATCTATTTTTTTAATTCTTAAAATCCCCTTCTTTCGATGAATTCAATAAAATTTTTTCGTCAAACTCTTTTCATTGCAATAGATTTAAATAAAATTCATTTAAATACAGTATTTTTTTACTATTGAATTATTCCTATTGATTTTCGTGTCATATTTACTAATCAATTGTTCATAGTAACACATAAATTATCTATTTGATTTATTTTAGTTTTTTAATAAAAAAAATTCTAAAGGAATTTCTTTTGAAATATCGAGAAAAAAATAAAAATTACTTTTTTATTAAAAAAAAACTAAAAAAATTACTAAGTTAGTTCATATTTATTTATTTTTTTTTTTTTTGCTTTTGTTTTAATTGAGTTTCTAGATGTAATTCAATAATTATAAAACTTGTTGTATCAAATTATTTTCAATTTGTGAATTTCTCGAATCATATACCGAAAATTGGCAGTCGCTACTTTAAAAATTCGGTCCAAAAAAATGATCGGCCAAATATCTATGGGTAATTCTAAACGGCTAATAAATTATTAGTCGAAACTGTATAATCAGAAAAAAAGTTAAAAATTAGATTTTTGTTTTTCTAAAAAAAGTACCACCTAATCTAAAAGCAAAAATGACTTATGTGATTGAAATTGATTTTTTCGTTAAATTTTTTTTTTCAGGATTTATTTTTCTTCTGACTCAAATTAAAAAGAATTTTTTTTTTTTTAATTTGAGCTGTATAAATACCATTTATTTTAGTTAAACCTAGCAGAAATAAACGTGTTTTTTTTGCAGCTTCGGTTTTAATGATGTTGAATTTTTTTTTATAGAAATTTTTGACAATGTTTCAAAATAGATTAAAATATATAGTACTACTATTATTAAGTAAATATTTAAAATAACAACTTTAAGCTAAAGATTTAATAGTCTAATTTAAAGAACGAATATAGATTAATGTCCAGATAAGTATTTAAAATGTTGAAAAAGTGAAAATATAAATACAAGGTCATATGCAAGTCACAAAATATTCGACAACAAAATATGTTCCGAATAAAGTTAGTGTTTTACGATTTTTGCCCTATAAAAATAATATTCACGTATATATATTTAGTAAGAAAATGCAATATAATGATGAATATTTTTAGTAAATAAAATTAATAACTAAAAAACCATATGGTTGAAGAAAAATAAAGATACAATATAGAATAAAAAAAAAAAGAGAATGACTAAAAAATATTTTTTTCCTTTTTTACCTTGCATTAAAATAGATTTACTTGATTTTTAAGTAAAAATACTTGCGCAAATTTGTGCTAACTTTTATTGAATAATATCAAAATCTATCTCTCATGATGACAAAAAATTAACAACATTGATTAATTTTAAATTTCGTATCTGTATTTTTATTGACAAAAATTAAACAATTTTAAGGAAACAGAAAGTTAAAAAATTTTAATTCAAACTGAGTTTTTAAAAAAAGTATATGATCGATAGGAAAAATTTAATTTTTTTGAAATATTCAAATTATTAAAGATATTCTATTAAATGTCTGTTATTATGATCTCATAAATATTCGATAAAAATAATAATTTTAAAGTCGAAATTCAGAGAATAAAGAAGAGAAAAATATGTTCAAACTTTTATCTTTTGATTAATATTGAATAAAAGCTCTTTTATGATTTGAAAAAATTACAAATATAAACAAACTAAATTATAAATAAAACTGTTTCTGATATTTTTGAAATTATAATCTTAAGAAATTGCTTAACACCTTTCAAATATTTTATATAAAGTTGGCAAATCAGCAACCGGTTTGATACAATCTAAAAAATGACGAGTTGGCTTAAACTGTTCTTTGAATCTGGAAAAAATGTTACAAATATTTTGTTTTTGTTCTTCTAATTTATTAAGTGGAATCGAATAATAGTTGGCAAAAGCTTTTCCGATTGTTTTTAAACAAGATTTTTCATCTTGGTAATCAACAAAAGTCAAATTCCAGATTAATGAAGGTAATTGATTCAAATTTGGCCTATGTCCATCAATGAGAATCGGTACACTTTTAAGAAAACCATCATTTGTTATTTTCATTGAAAAATAGTCGTAATACATTTCTTTATGCTCAATTAAAATAACTGCTTTCTCCACAATATCGATTTCTTCACAAATATTCATTTCTGCTTTGAATATTTCCAACAAATCAATCAGATGAATATTTTGTTTGAAATCTACAGATTTGAAATTACCGAAATTCATTAAATACTGTTGATACATAAATGATTTACTGTAAAAAATCATTTTTATAAATAATTTGAATAATAATTTCAAAATTTTTTTCAAATTCACCTGCATTCAAACCAATCAAGAATATTCAAAAATTTCTCGTACTGAACAAAAACACGCCTGTGATCCAGAATCCCAACAAGTGTAGTCTTTCTTAATTGATAGGTCATTTTAACATTTTTCTCCAAATTTAACTCATTTTTTAATTGTTGAAGACTTGTTAATTTGATTACACGAATTTCACTCGTACGATGGGTTAACATTTTAATTGAGAACATGTCATCAATTTTTTTAGCACTTGAATCATTACGAATAATTTGGCAAGCAGCCTTGGCTTTCTTTGAATTTTGATCTGAAACTATATTTTTTTGCTGTGTCGAATTTGACATGTCAAGATCATCGGATCGAATATCCGTTTTAGACATCAAATTAGATATTGATTTCTCATTAATCAAGGAATTGTCTTGTCTAAAATCAATATCAAATGATTTATTTATACGTTGACAACATGAATCGTCTAATTTAATAATATCTTGATTTTCTGCATTTTCAATCAAACATTGCTGAATTTGTTGACTGATTTCTCGATTTATTAAATCTTGATTCAAATAACGCACTTCTTGTTTGCTTGGATGTAAGTTAACATCAAGATTTTTTTGAAGAATCGACAGATTTAAATAAACAAATGGATTGTTTCCTTTCATTAATTGATCTGAGAATATTTCTTTGATAGTAACTTTGAGCGTTGAACAGTCTACCAGTCGATTATTGATGAATAGAATAAAAAGATATCGAGGCAATGTAGCATTTGTATTGCTAATTAAACCATTTACACTGTACTCATAATTCGAATTATGATGTTTCAATTCAAGTAAATTTTTTGCTGCATTACGGCCAAGTACAATTTTAACAATCTCTCTTTTACATGTATTTGTATTTGATATCATATCAGCTCGATTTTCTTTATCCAATTGAAATGAAACCAAATTACAATGAATTGCATAACATTGAATCACTTCTAATACTTTGAGATACTCTTTACTGAAATTTGAAATTAAATTTTGTTGACGATCTCTCATATTGTAAAACAAATTTTCAATTATGATAACAGTACCATCATTAGCAGCAATATTATTACAACTTATCATTTCACCTAATCAAAAAACAATAATTTTAAAATTTCTTCAACAAATTATCTTAAATGTTTAAGGTCTTGTTCAACACACCATTTTTATAGATTGCTTTTGAACCCATAAAATCGTGACTTTTCTTTGTAATAATTGTCACATCGGCTACTTGTGACATAGAAGCGAGCGCTTCACCTCTGAAACCATAGTTTTTTAAGGTTTCAAAATCACTCATTGAGCATAATTTTGAAGTTGTGTAACGTACACAAGCAAGTGGCAAATCTTCTTTATTAAAGCCGATTCCATTATCTTTGACTTTAATATAAGTTCCATTATTTTTTATTGAAACGTGAATAAGAGTTGCCTTTGCATCCAGACTGTAAAGAATAATAAACTATAGAAAATTTGAATTTCAAAATTTTTTTACTTTACATTTACCTATTTTCAACTAATTCTTTAACTACATTTTTAGGACTGGTTATGACTTCACCAGCAGCAATTTTAGCAATTACTTCTTGAGATAATAATTTGATTTGATGTTCCATTCGAATTAATTTATTGCTATTATTATGAAGTCTTTTGTTCCATAGTTTGAACTTGTAATTTTTTTTACATTATCACTTTCAAATATTTTCTAATGATAGTGCTAACAAAATTTTTGCAGAC
>BLXL01010944.1:0-11774 GCA_023170135.1 Acarapis woodi
TTATAATAGTTCAAGAATTTCTAGGCTACAAAAATCTGGATAAATGACTAAAAAATAGACTATTAATTTGAATGTAATTTCAACATTAAAATAATTGTATCTTTTATTTAAATATATAACATTGTAAATCATTTATATTAAATTTAGAACTTGCTTGAAAAATATTCAATAAATGTCTTTTATTACAAATTCATCTACTTGTTGAAAAAAAAGCAGTTTTACATGTATTAAATTATTAATTTGAAGACAACACAAAATCACACATGTCATGTTTCTATAGAATATGTTTTTTTCTTATAATTTATTATTTTTTTTTATGTCAATATGATATTTTAGTTGTATTCTGTAAAATATAAATTACAAATTTATTGAAAAATCAATGCAATCATTTATTAAAAAATATTGTTCGAACTTATTCAATTTTTTCTTGATTTAATCATCCACAGATTCTTTTGACATTAACTTTTGTAAAATTTAAATTAGTTTTTATTTATAAATATTCTTTTTATTTATCGATGTTAAAATATAAAGACTAAAAACTTTTTAATGAAAATCGACATTGATCTATATCATAATTAATCATTTGTGAAAATCAAATTTTGTTAAAATTATTTATAATTTGATTGGCAACTGGGCATACAGCACAGTAATAATGATAATAAAGTGATATTCTTTTGATAACAATTGTGTGATATTTTAGTTCTTGAGATAAATTAATCCATTCACCCGTTTGATAAAAAATGGTTATACATATGTATATGCAAACATATTCACCTACCTGCCATCATATTATCAAAAAATATATTTATCTTTTATCATCATATAAAATCTCTGTAATTTATTCGAGAATACAATAGAATTATTTTTTTTTAAATAATTCGATTTCAAATAAGACTTTTTTTTCGTTTATTTATCTTAGGGTTTTGTCAAAAAGTTTTAGCTGTTTAAGTAAATTTGACCGAGTAATATATACAAATCACATAATTAACCTTAATTTATTGATTTATGTTAAGAAATTTTTTTGAAGTGAATGTAAATCGAATCGATATGCATACAAATAAAATATCATTTAATTTATTATATTCGGCTAAATATTTACATGCATTCAAAAATCTGGAAAATAAAATTATTTGCAAGATTTTATTTAATCTACAAAGATTAAAAAAGCTTTACTTTCTGAAACTGATTAATTAAAACTAAAATCGGATAATATATAATTTCTTAACGAGAAAATTAATTAAATTGTTTCTAAATTTGCCCTTTAAATAATCTCCGGTTGTATGACCAAATAAAAAAATTACAGGAAAAAAATAATGAACACGAAAAAGAGATTTCGAGCCATTCATAATTGTAAATAGAAATTTTTTAATGTATTTTTTAAATATTGACTTAGTATAAATCAGAAAAAGCACACGAAATTGAAGCAGAGGATTGATGAATAATACAAGAGAAAACGGAAATTCATATATTTTCTGAATTGATTTTTTTGATTATGTAACATATTAATTTATTTAATCTTTTATAGGAATATATAATTTACAGGTTTCTTTGATTAAAGCGATTTTCAATTTATAAATGATATCATATCATCTTTTGTAATTCAAAAAAATTGATCATTTCGAATGTTTATAGTATTTTTAAAAGTGATATTGTCAATTTGTACATGAAAATAAGTTTATCGGCATATAATTACACAGTTAAAAAAATAAAGAGACACTCTAACGTTTACTATTTATATAAATTGATTTAATTATTTTTAATTCTATTTAGAAAATAAAAAAAAAAATTATGATTCAAAAATTTTAATTGCGATATCCAAACTTTTGCACTTTTTAAAAGTTTTCAACTATATATTAAAATGTAGTTGTGTTCAAATATATATATTATTTTTTTTTTCTTAAACCATGTGAAATTTAGCATACGACTCACCAAAAAAAGATTCAATTTTCCCTTAGAGTCATGCTGAAACTCTTTCAAGCTCGTCTAAATTTTAATTCACTTGACAAATTTATCAAGATATCTCAAACTAAAACTAACTGTGGAATCTGTCCTATAATTTCACAATAAATTGAATAAAAATATTGAATTTTATTTCACTTCACCGTTAACAGAATATGCAGATGCCTCATTAACTTTATTCAAGAATTCGGACATATTTACAAAAATCTAACTAAAGAATCGATAAAGTCAGGCAAGTTTCAGATTAATTTTTCTTAAAACTAAAATTTTTTTTGTGTAAAAAATTTTACATTAATATTTTAATATATTGTGATAAAACATTATTTACCTAAATATTAATCTTCTTATAAAAAATTTTATAAAACTTTGAAGGTTTAAAATTTTAAAGATATTTTTTTCAAAGAAATTTTTCAATACATATTATGATTAAATAATTCGAATAGAAAGTATTTAAAATTGTCAATGTAAATTAAGTATGTTCAAATTTATTTGATTCATGTTTTGAAAATAAGTTTCATCATAGAAATTGAAAAAAAATTTTATTAAAGAAAAGATCAAATAAAATCTTAAAAGTTGATTGATATTACATTCGAATTGCTTATTATGAATTTCGCATTTTGAAATGCTCTAAGTCATAACTTTGCTGTAAATTATGAAATGACACTAGCAAGATTTAATTTTAAATTTTTCATTTTTTTTTCAAATTAGAAATAATTTAAGTATCCCAATTGAAAATTTGAACTTGAAAAATTGAAAAAAACATCTGTTTCCAAATGATAAAGTATTTTTTTGAAAAAAATCATTCAATAATAAAATTGATTTCATTAAAATTTATTGGATTGATTTTTTTACCATTTGAAAGAATCATTCTATTCTGAAACCTTATGTTCAATAATTATTATTATTATTAAATAATCTATTTTTAAACATATTTAATAAAGTGTTTTTTATCCTTCAAAATTGGCAATTTTTTATTTTATGCATGATTTTTAATCATCTTTTCTTAGTTTTACAGAAATTATGCGATTGAAATTTGTCAGTTGAAATTAAAGCTGATAAAACATCGAATTATTTTCTGAACTCAAATAGATAAAGCAAATAAACATAAATTGGATATATCGCGCATGGATAAATCCAGAGCGAAAAAAAAACGATGATATAAACAACGTGAAACAAATAATCGATATAAACTTTATTCAGAAAATGACCAAATTAAATTATGAAATCAAATATCAGAAAATAGAAATATTGTGATGAAAACTAAAATAAATTTTAGACTTGACAAAAATTTTCTTAAATTCAGAATTTAGGACAAAAAAAAAGATATTTAAAGAATGTCTATTAGATTTTATGAAAATGAACCAACGAATACTTAAAATAACCATTATTTTAATGAAAAAAAACAAATAGTTAATTTTATTGTCTAAATTTTAAATCTAACTAATCTCCGAAAAAATTTCGATAAAAAATTAAGCAGAATTTAATTGCTATTCGTATACGAATGTATAATAGTTTCAAAAAAATTTACCGAATGATTACCAGTTTTGAATAAATGTTAGATACAGGACTATTGCCGCCCTTACATTTACTGTTTATCGCCAATCATTCATTCATTTGCCTTTAATTAAAAAAATATCATCAAATTACTCATTACATTTAAAACACCTTAATAATTTTAATTTGTCAATTTATATATTTTTTTTGTTACTTATGCCCATTCAATTCAACATTTAAAAATCGATTTAATCAAGTGCCTTCAGACCAATATTTACCATCTCTATCAAAAGCATCATTATTATTTTCACAACTTTAAAACACATCAATTTTACATACTGCTATTTAAAATAATCGTACCAGTTTAATAATCAAATAAATTAAAAATTCTAATATACTCTCGCCCGCATCACTTTCATCATTATATTTTGAAGATAAAAATTTGATATTACAAATTTATTTAAATAATTTACTAATAGACAATCTATTAGTTAGACCTAATAAATTTTTTGTAGATAAAAATAAAGAAAGGACGACTACTGGATTAGAGACAAAAAAAAAGTCTGCTGTTAAATAAAAAAAATATTTTTTCAAATTATGTTTCATTAAAATCAAAAGATATCAAAATAATTTGAAAGAAAAAATGATTTAATTTATTAAATAAAATTATATATAAATTTTTTTAACTTGAATGATCATGAATTATTAATAGCAAATAACCTGAATGATAATCTAATGGCCAAACATATAAATGTAACTGATTTGTACGATTATCAATATTTTTTAAAGGAACATGAAATTGGCAAGCAACAAATAATAGCCGGACAAACAACAGTTGCTTTAAGCAATAACAATCTAAATGTAGAAGTAACGACTTCTACACAGATAAAAGATAGCTTGACTATAATCGTTTCAATGTCAATTTTGTATATAATTATTTTTTTTACTGGAGTATTTGGAAATTTAGGTGTGTTTTTTATATAGGATTGATTATTTAAAATATTAAATCAAATTAAAAATTGGTTATTTTTTATTTTATTTAGGTACTTGCATTGTGATTTTGAAAAACAAATATATGAGAACAGCAACAAATTACTACCTATTCAGCTTATCGGTTTCGGATCTAACGCTGCTTCTTGTTGGATTACCGCAAGATCTACTTTTACTATGGCGACCATACAATTATCCGTTCGGTGAAGCCTTTTGCATATTAAGAGGTTTTACAAGCGAGGCATCATCAAATGCATCAGTCTTAACGATAACTGCATTTACAATTGAAAGGTTGATAATCTAATTACAATTTCAATTATACAGAAAAAAAATCAAAAAATAAATTCACTTTTAAAATATTTTTTTTGTTTTAAATTTATTTTTTTTAATTATATTCTCTTTTCAAGATATCTTGCAATCTGTCAACCTCTGAGAGCCCATACAATGTCAAAACTGAATCGAGTTGTTAAGCTTGTTTGTTTAATCTGGTTAACAAGTGCATTATTTGCCTTGCCATTATCATCACAATTCGGTCTTAATTATGAGCGCATGTTAATAAATGATAAAGAAACATTTCAAGCTTCATTATGTACAATAAAAAGACCGATTCGTTACTCATTTGAAATTTCTACCATTCTATTTTTCATTATTCCATGCATTCTTCTCACAGTACTTTATATTAAAATCGGAATACATTTGCGTCGCTCTGAGAGGTGTATCACAAGACAGCATGTGAATAGCCAAAATAATCAAAATAATTTTAGCCCAAACGAAAGTCTTCTTTTAGCTACAATCAATGCGCCTCCTTCTAGTCCGATTTCACAGACTGGTCCTATTGTATCAGATCACTTGGTCAATAAACAAAATTCGAATGAGAATCCTAAACATTTAAAAGAAAAAATTATTTATTCATCTAATTTGATTGAAAGAATAGTGAGAAGTTGTCGAAGTTCAAGTTTTTTGTCCGGTTTAAGTTCGAAATTAAATTTGCAATCACCTCAACCCTCGCCTCAAATTAATGGACAATTTGATTTTAAATTAAATTCTTCACAAACTAATTTGAACCAAATCAATTTATAATCTGATTTTCAAACAAATCAATCTTTGTTGGATGAAAATGATCAAAAAAATATTGCAAATGATAATTCAATAACAACGGAAACAAAATCAGTGAATCAGTCAAACTTGATTGAAAATAATATTAATAAACATCTTGATAATATTGAAAATAAAACTCACCTTTTCATTGATGAGAAATCTACGAACAATAATAATAAATTAGAAGATAAATTGACAAATGTGATTGTGGAGACTGGTGATGGAAAATTGAATGAAGAACAAATGTATATGCTAGTAAGAGATAAAGACACAAATGGGCAAAAGTCAACATCAATGCATACATATTGTCATTGTGAAGGAGAACCATTGACAAATGATCGGCAGGAAACAAGCGAGACTAATTTGAATAATAAAAGGAAAAAATTTCAAAAAATGAGCCCAATCAGTACATTGGACAGTAGTAGCTCTAATGGATGGTCTAAAAATGTCACACAAATAAGTCGAGCAAATATTGCCTTGCATAGTCAAGATTCAAGTACTTCATTAAATACACGTCGAAAGAATTTAAGATTTTTAAAGAATAGGCAATCAACACACACTATTCATTACTCAAGTAGTTCAAGAAGAGCGGTTGTTAAAATGTTAGGCAAGTCAGAGATTTTGCTATCATTTACTTTTTCTTCATTTTTTTATTTTCACTTTATTTTTGTGGCATAATTTCGATTTAAAATTTTAACTTTTTATACAAAGAGTGCAATTTTTATTTTCGCTAATTTTCTACATAAAAAAATTTCCGAAATTAATCGGAAATAGATCCAATCAAATAGTATTTTATTTTTTAATTTACAATAATAGATTTCAACAAAAAAGAACTTAAAAATTTACTTTAATCTAGATTTGGTACAATTTTTCTATCCTAACTCTCTACTTGTTTTTTATCATAAATAAATAATTTGAAAATTAGAAAAATAATGATTGTCTAGTAAAGTTTAATGGTTTTTATTTATTTATTTAATTTATTTATTTGCTTACTCGTAACTTACTATTTTTTATTATTATTTATTATTTTATGTTATATTTCTGATTTTTTGAATCGCTTTAATGAGAATAAAATCTCTTTAAATTTGTGCTTTTTATTCACGCATTGTGAATGGCCAAAAATATCATCACAAAAGTTCATTTACTTATTGCATCATATTTTGCTTTCTTAGTTGACGCTGCAAAATCCCAAATTTTCGTTACTTATTCTAGTCACACAGACATGTAGTAATATTTTGTTTATTTTGAATAAAAAAAAAAACCTGCCCTTAAAACAGAGAATTCAAATTTAATGTCTAAATTTTTATAAATCTTATATAATTTTAGATTAATTTTTTTACACTATATTAAAAAACTTAAATTTTATTCTTAAAAAAAAAAGTGTTTGATTATTTCATAAATTCACAATCAAAATTCTCAATATAATTTTATTTGAATTAACTGTTCTTTTTCAATAATTTTCATTTTATAATGAAAAGTGCATCATTGAATTCATATTTTATAAACAATTAACATATATCAAAAGTTTTAAATTATTTTATTACATTTAAAGATATTTCATTAGTCAAAAATGAAAGAATTGCGAGGAATTTTTTCATTTTGATTTGAAAATTTCTACTTTAGAATTAAAAAATCTCTCACGCATCGTTTGATTTTTTGAACTACATCGGAATTGTTGATTTATAAAATTGAAAATTTCATCATAATCCAAGTTTTTTTTTGCTTTTTTTTGAATATATATTTGTTTTAACCTTTCACGTAATTGTTGAGAAATTTAAGTTACTGATGTGTTTTTTTTTTTTTGTCAAGTGTAACGAATCATCATGTAATCAAAAAAGAAATAAATTTTATAAAATTTACAATATCAAATTATTTCTTGGTCGTCCAAAGAAAGGCATATCATAATAAAAAAAAATCTCCATCGTTTTTAATCTTTTTCATTTTTTTTTTAAATTTTTTTTCGATTTTAATCTAGCATTTTTCAAAATTGAGATAATTTTTTTTTTGATGTTATAGTTAAAATTTTTACTTAATTTGTTTTTTCTTTGAAATATTTTCATCGATTCTTTGATAAAGATTTTTAATAAGATAACCAGATAAAAAATTTATCGTATATATTTTTTGAAATTATATTATTCAATAATACATATAGGTTATAAATGTTATATTAAAATGTTGCGAATTCTGCGTATTTTAAAAAACCTTTTGAAATAAGAATCTTAATAAAATTTGAACTAACAAATAATTCTAAAGTCATTTTAATGTTTAGAAATGAAAATACTAGCTTTTATTTTGAAATTTCTTACTTTTTAATTTTTTCTAATCAAACGCTTCCTAAATTCATCAATTGAGTCATTTGAATTTGTTTATTAATTTTCGTTTTTATCTACTAAATGATTTCAAATGTGTTTAACAACTTAGAAAGTAATAAAAATTAACTAATAAACTAATTAAAATATATATATAATGTACATGCTTCTTATTTATAACCTGAAATCTAAAATATATGTCCTTTATCAGCACAACCAAATAGATAGTAAATTATTTATTTTATTTGAGATAATCTGCACGTGACATATTACAATAACTGCTTAGCAATTAATATTCATTCATGCATTAAGAAAATTTCGTCTCAGTAAAACTACTTTTTCCTTGTTTTTAAACGATTCCTTTAAAAAAATTAAGATAGTTCAAAAACTTTCAAGCTCTTTTTAGTAGAGCAATAGTTCATATAAGAATGGGTAAAAGTACTAAATTTACCTACACAATTCTTTTGAATCTGCAAAGCCATGTGCTTTTTTTTATTCTACTAAAATCAATTTTTAAGTCGTTTGCTTAATAATTCATATGATGTAAAAAATTATATCCATTTTTCTATTTTTGAGTAAAGAAAGCAAAAACCACTTTGTTGAACTGATTAAAAAATAAATTGTTTTTCTACATCTTATATCAATGCAGCAATTCTAATCTTGAATAATATTAAGTTTGTGTGCTTGGGTTATGCGAAAGTTTGTCAAAACCAGCACAAAAAAGGTACTTATGTGGACAAAACGCCCTTTAGAATACATTTTCTAAATAGATTTACTAATTTAAATTAAAAAAATATATCTGAAATAACGCATTTTTTTAGAACATTTCAAAATTCCCAATAATACGGCAACTATAAAATTGTTTAGACAAGCATAATGAATTATTAATTTGTCTTAAAGTATCGAAGAGTTTGAACTGATATTTTTTTTACTTTTTTTGAAATTTTAAACTTTTTCAAATTTTAGTCGAATTATCATTTTGATTTGTTAGATTTTCAAAAGTCTCATATATGAGAATTAGACAAAAAAAATTAGAAATGTTACTCAAGTACTTTGTGCTAATCGTGATCTTCTGTGCAACTGGTCTAATGGCTAAAGATAAAGAGGGTGAAAATATTGTGATAAGTGACGACGCTTTAATTTTATCAAGTGGAGGCAAACGTGGTGACAACAATATTGTTCTCAAAGACGGTAAAAAGTGTGGTTGTTCTCACATTGAACAAATTGAACATTGGGATGCTTGGATGCCTTTTCAACACAATGGTTGGGGTGGATGGAAACAAGAAGCACGCGATAAATCCGAAACCGATAAGTAAAAATGATTCAATAAATACAAATGGAATTAATAAATTGATAAAATTTTATTAAAAAAATTTATGAGCTCGTCAGAACACCTATTATCCAGACATTTTTTGTAAGGAGAAAAATTCAAAACTATATCGATTCTAGTAGTTTGAGTTGATTTTTTTCAAATTTTGATCTAAAATTTTTACTTTCTTTTCTAATTAAATGCGTTAGACTAGATTCTCAATTATTATGGATTTTATATTTTTTTTTGCAACGAATTTTTTCGCTATATTTGAGTCTTAAAAAAAATCGCTTTTGAAGTAGATGCTTTGAGAATGTGCTAAAAAAATCGTTATTTTTTTTCTTTTCTTCCTTCCATGTAAGCTATTTAAAATTTTCAATGCTTTCGGATTATTTATAAAATTTAATTTATCACTTTGTTAATGACTTGTCCAAATCTATTGTAAATAGTGTCTATTTGAACCGTTGTCGTTTTTCCATTTTAAAATTTATTCAATATTAATCGCTTTCCAAAATTAGCCCTTATTATTTGTTTTCTATTTGTGCCTTTAAAAAAATTTTTTATTTTTATTTATAACAAGCATCTTTCATTTACATGTATCAAATTTTTTTTTAATAAATCACAAATTAAATCTTACACAAATTTTTATTATAACTATTAGTTTGAATACACGAATATTGATAAATCATATTTCTCACGTTAAAAAAATAAACAAAATTTTTTTTCAAATCGACTAAATCAGGATTAAAATTTCGAATTCTTATTTTTTTTTAAGCAATTGTTTTTTTTTTATCTATTTGTTTATTTTAGACATGATATCTAGTAATTTTATACAAATATTTTGTGTGATTTAATATCGAGAGGAATATACTTAAAACACTCAATTAATTTTTATTTTTATAAACTATTATCATTAAAAGAGAGGATTAATTATAAATATTTATCAATAATCAAAATTTATTGCTAACAAATTATAAATATAAATCATCTAAGAAGCTCTGTTTTTGTAAAAAAAATTTTCATTAGTTTTTCTTCAATCAAATAAATTCTATTTTTTTCCTAATTTATTCAAAAATAAGAAAAGGATTTCATTGAATAAAATCAAAATTGGTGAATTTATTGATTATTATTAGTCAAAAAATTAAAATATCGATAAAATTAATTTTTTTAAAATTAGAATATGATATTTTTTATGATTTTGTAATCATAAACTGATAGTCACGATTTAAATATTCTAACATCAAAAATTTACTATTAATATAATTTTATGAAATGAGATCATGGTTACAAATAATAAGCATTTAACATATCTGAATGTATTTGATTAAAAATTACGGATTTACTGTTTGATCACGATGTTATTAAATTTTATCTTTAAATAATAGTGATTATTAATTTTTATCATTCTTTATTGCTTCATTAGTTGCCGTTGTGGTCGCCTTTTTCGGATGTTGGGCACCATTTCATATCCAACGAATATTTGCGACTTTGATTAAAGAACCAACTGAACCTCAGATTATATTGCACAATTTATTGACTAATATATCGGGTGTTACATACTATTTGAGTGCGACTATAAATCCGATTCTATATAGTATAATGTCACTGAAATTTAGAACAGGTAAGTCAATTTTAGTTTCATCAAGTCATATACATAGTTCGATAATTTTTGCAAGACGTTACCTTGTGTTCAATGAAAGGCAAAAATCAAGCTTAATCTAAGTTATTAAAGCACTAGATGATACAACAATTAGTAGCTAATGGAATTTTTATTAGCTGAATAAGATAATTGTATTTAGTCCTGTGATCTGAAATTTCAAATCAAAATTATTACATAAAAGGTTTTTCAGTAAAATAAAGCTAAAAATTGATGAGTACTTTAAAGGTAAATTTGAAGACTTGAAGCTTTTAATGTATATTTAAAAATTATGAATTTAATGAGAAAAAAAAGCTTGTCTAATTTGGAAGAATTTCGGCTTCAAATGACGTCATGTAAAAATTATAAAAAAATTAATGCAAAAAATATTAATCGATTTTTTAAATCCAGCTTTTAGAGACACCCTTCAGATCTGGTTTTTCAAATTAAATTCAAAAAAACAAACAGCGGCCTATGTGGAAAATGAAGAGACTCATCATAAAGATTCTATATCTAAATTTGAAGTTGGCACTGTTTCAGATAAAAATCTACAACAAAACAATCATAGAGAATCAATTAAGTCAAAAGAGTTAAATTAATCAAAACTTGCAAAAATTAAACTAAAAAATGTGATTATTTGAGGTACTGAGACAAAAAAAAAACTAAAAAATTAAAAAATTATAAAAAAAAAATAGAAGCTAATAAAAAAACATCAAAAATATTTTTGAAAAATGAATAAATTGTTTTATCATTATTATTATCATTATTAATATTATTATTATTATTATTATTATTATTATTATTATTATTATTATTATTATTATTATTATTATTATTATTATTATTATTATTATTATTATTATTATTATTATTATTATTATTATTGTTATTATTATCATCATCATTATTATTATCATTTTCATTGTTATTATCATTATTATTGTTATCATTATCATCATCATTATTATTATTAGTCGTA
>BLXL01010945.1:0-11685 GCA_023170135.1 Acarapis woodi
TACTCCTTTCAGTCGATTATCAGAGTTGGGCTAGTTAAATGCGAAATTCATATAATCATTTACGTATTTAAATTGAAATTTTAGGTAGCAAATGAAAAAATTTTTTACAATGAAAATAAATGAAATGCTTCAAAATTTAGACTTGAAATTCGTCTCTTACATTGAATACATTATAAGTATGTATTATATGTGAATTAATTGATTCATTAAATTTGGTTCATCTATTTGAGGTAAATCAATGTGAATTCTCTTTTATATATATCTATGAATCAAAATTTGTAAATTTACACTGATTCAAATTTTGACAAATCATGTCATCACAAACTTTACACTTGCAATTAATACAATTTTATTTTGCTATTACTATATCTTTTTTGTTTTTATTAAAATATGACCGAAAATTTCCATTTAAACCTTATTTTTCAATTTTACTTTACTTTATCCAATTGTAATAAATCAAGAATTTAATTTAGGCTCATTTGATAATAATTTTATAAATCGATCTAATTTCAAATTATTAATAATAAAATGTGCCCATTAAGGTTAATTTTTAGCATATCATTATAAAAATATTATGAAAGTACTTACTAAATAGCTTACATAATTTAAAAAAAAAATAAATTTATAAATTTAATCATGAAAATTAGCGAAACGAGTTTTTCTCATTTCCTCACAAAATTTAGCTTAAAAAAATACTAACTTTTTTTTGCATTAAAATTGATTAATGTCAAGGTGAATTTAAGAATTTAAATAAAAATATAAGAAACTAATTTTAGCTAAAGATTAAAGATATAAAATTTATCTTTAATTAGATATTGTTTTATATAGATGAATAATGTAATCTCATCAGAATGATGATCATGTATAGGAATTAATTGACAAAATTAAAGTAGACTGGTGAAGATTTCACACATCTTAAGTAATGATTTAGTGAAAGACTTTGAATAAGTAATCATTATCATTATAGAGAACACATAAGGCTTTTTTTTTTTTAATTAACTGCATTTGATGTGAAGTTAAAAAATAAAGAGAATTCACATTGATTTACCTCAAATAGATGAACCAAATTTAATGAATCAATTAATTCACATATAATACATACTTATAATGTATTCAATGTAAGAGACGAATTTCAAGTCTAAATTTTGAAGCATTTCATTTATTTTCATTGTAAAAAATTTTTTCATTTGCTACCTAAAATTTCAATTCTTTCTCCATTTTCCAATAAATCAATGTTTTGATTTTAGTTATCTTTTTTCATTAAACAAATCAAAGCAAAAACGTTCAATTATTTTTCTTCTATTCGATTAGTTGGTTTAAAAAAGAAAGTTAAAATTTTCCTCTCTCTGCCTCTCTCTCTCTTTGTTTCACTTGAAAAGGTTAATTCAATTGCAAATAATATAAGTGTCTGATTTCAAATTTAATTCTTTATACAATCTCTTTAGACGACAATCTTGTACAAATCATCCCCTAAATTCAATCATATATTGAATGGCCTAAAGATGATAAATCAAAGTGAATTGACCAACTATTTAAAAAACGACCAAAATTCGGCTATCAATCAACAGTCAAATAATCAAAGTAATAAAAATCTACTTAATCATCCATTTTTACGTATTGTCGAACAACCAACTAGAACAGAACATAGATTTAGGTATGGATTTTATAAATTTTGCGTTTGTTTTTTCATTAGTGAAGGCCAATTTGAATATATATGACTAACAAATAGAAATTTTTGGATATTTTTTAAAGGTATAAATGTGAGGGTAGATCAGCAGGATCTATACCTGGTTATAATTCGACTAATGAAAGAAGAACTTATCCAACGATCGAAATCGCCAATTATCGTGGTAGGGCGATTGTAACTGTTAGTTGTGTGACTATGTATGTATATGTATATTTTTTACACATGCATGATAAATAAAATAATAAAAAACTAATGATTTGTTTCTATAGACAACCACCCTACCGACCTCATCCGCATCAATTGGTGGGTAAAGATCACTGTACGAAAGGTATTTGCAGAGTAGAATTAAGAGGAGACCAAATGAGATATCAATTCGAATCACTTGGCATTCAATGTGTACGAAAAAGAGATATTGTACATTCATTGCAATTGAGAGAAGCACTTAAAATTGATCCGTTTAAAACGGGTAAATTTCAATCGTTTTATTAATTATTAATTTCATATATGTATATATTAATATTTTATAAATTTGTCTAGGTTTCGCACATACCAAAGAATTTTCATTTATTGATTTAAATTCTGTGCGATTATGTTTTCAAGCTACTATTGAAGACAAAGATAAACAAAATAGTGGAATAACTTTGCCTCCTGTTATTTCAGAGATTATTTACGATAAAAAAACAATGGGTAAATTATGTATTCATAAATTTAGCCCTTTGTTTTCCTCAGTCTCGGGTGAAGAGGAGATGATTATTGTGTGCAACTGTGTGGAAAGGGACAATATTCAAATACGTTTTTATGAGAAATTCAACGATCAAATAGTATGGGAAACAATGGCCTACTTTTTACCAAGAGATNTATATAAAAGAGACATATGTGGTTAAAATAAATGATCATAATTAATAAAGATGTTGATCCTTGCTTTTGATTTTGTAGACTCCACACTCCCAATTTGCTATTTTGCAAAAATTTTTGTTGTGTCAAATGTTAGATTCAAACATAATTTTTTTTACTCTCGAATTTTTTTTTATGAAGCTTTTGAAATAGCCAGTGAGGTTTACCAATTTTTCGAAATTTTTCATGAAATAACTTGAAATAAAATTTATTTGAATAAATTTTTTTGCATACTACTTTATTATAAAAATTGTTGATAATCGTTTAGAATCTCAATCAAGTTTTTATATTAATAAAATTTTGTTCTAAAAATTTTATAATTTGACATCAAAAAAATTTAAAACTATAAATCAACATATTTCAAGATTTTTTTACTATAGCAAAGCATATAAAATATAAATTTTTTATTAACATTACATTATATCATATAAAATCAGAAGAATATGGATTTTCGAATTTCCTAAATAATCTTGATTCTCATAAAAATTCTAAACTCAAAATAATAACATTCAAAAATGATAAAAAATATATAAAACGAAATTTCTCGAATAGATTTTCATTCAAAAAACATTTTGATTCTTTTGAAGGTAAAATATCAATTTAAATACGTAAATGATTATATGAATTTCGCATTTAACTAGCCCAACTCTGATAATCGACTGAAAGGAGTACAATATCTTTAATCAAACAAGTATAGAATGAAAGATAGATTTTATGTTCAAAAGTCCATATACGATTAGAAAAATAATTTCACAGTAAGTGGACTCAATAATCGATTAGAATTTATATATAGAAAGTGATCTAGGAGCAGGCGCATCTTGACAATTGTAATCCAATATTGGACAAGACTTTGAAACATTTTTCTTTGTTGCTGACGATGTAGTAAAAAGGAAGTACAAAACTTTTTTATATGTGCTTTTCTAATTGATTCAACTGCCAAATTTTTAACTATAAAAGATTTATTCTGTTAAATAATGTTAAATTTGGAAAAATCTGAATTTGTCAACTATTTTAATTTAATTAATAAATTGACCTTGTATAATAAATATTTTTAAAGTTTAATTTTACTACTGAAAAAATTTTCTAATTTTTAAAATTTACAGATAATTACAAAATACAAATAAATGAGTACTTTTTAAATTGTAAACTTGTAATCTAGAATCCTATTTATTATACAATTTATTTACTTGAATAATTAACATAGACAAAACTAATGTCTGTCTTGGAGAATCAAAAAAATAATTCTACAAATTTAATGGACCGGGCGCTTGAAAATTTAGAAAATATGAGTTTGGACGATTTACGAAAGCAATGTCAAACAAATTCACATTATCTAAACGGAAATACTAGCCAACAAAACCAAATCATTTACGAGGAATACATAAATCAGCTAGAAGAGAATTTAAGCAGGACTAGAAATCAGAGGATGCAGCAGACGCTTTTTCCAGAACTTTTTGAAAATGAAGAACTAAACTTTGCCCAATTGACCAATTCAGAACCTACTAGTGTTCAGAGAATAGCAGAGTGTGCCCAGGTAAGTTAATCAAAAAAATTTCATTAAATTTTATTATAAAAATAAATGAAAAAAAAAATCGAAAAAAAAAAAAACCAAAAATTCTAAAACAGACATTTGAGAGCATTCAACTTCCTGCGTAAAAAGTTTACGATCTTTGTCGCTATTATGTAAACATTTATATTTAAGATGGAAATGTGTGTCTTATATTTATTTTCATATTCGCTTCTTCTCATATCCTTTTTTTTTCGAACTCGATCTTGCGCTTTAGAGGCGAATTTCGTTTCTTTTTATTGATTTTGAACTTCGAAGTTCAAGGAGTTATCAGATCAGTTTTTTTTTTTGCACTGTATTTAAAAATTTTCACCTGTTTAGTTTGCAAAATTTTGAATCAATTTTTTGTTTCCTAAAAAAATTTAGCTTTTATTTTATTTTTCATATACTTTTTTACAATAAAGCGGAAGTTGTAAGTAGAAAGTATCAAATTTGATTTCAAAAAAGTTTATAAAAAAATTCAAATTTATTTTTTACAATTAATCAAATTCGAAAGATTATTACCTTTACAGATGTTGAGACACGCAGTTTCAAATTTGGTAAATTACCAGGTAATTAACGATGCTCTAATTTTCTAGATTAATTCACTTATTTATGTATAAATAATATCGATTCATTTCCTGTGTTTGAAGGATGATACTGATTTGGCTACAAAAGCGATACCCGAATTAATAAGTCTTTTAAATGAAGAATGTGATCAGGGTGTTTTACAGAATGCAATGATAATGGTCTATCAATTGTCGAAAAAGGAAGCTTGTAGACATACGATTGTGCAATCACCGCAGATAGTTTCTTCAATCATACGTTGTTGTGTTGCATACGAAAATAATCATGAATTGGTAAAAACAGGAACTCATATACTTTACAATCTTTCACAGCACAGACAAGGCCTATTAGCCATATTTAAGACGGGAAGCATAAATGCAATTGTTAAGTTACTAAGTTCACCTGTCGAATTAATAGTTTTCTACACAATAAGCACGTTACACAATTTATTATTACATCAAGAAGGTTCAAAAATGGTTATACGATTATCTGGTGGTCTTCAAAAAATGGTTAATTTACTTTCACGGAATAATTACAAATTATTAACATATGTGACAGATTGTTTACATCTTATGGTGTACGGTAATCAAGAAGGGAAGGTTTGTATTCTTTCTTGTCTCATTACTCTTTTTACATTTTATTTTCAAATTAGCTTATCATATTGGCGAGTGGAGGGCCACAAGAATTGGTACGAATTATTCAAACTTATACATATGAGAAATTGCTTTGGACTACAGCGAGAGTATTAATGGTTTTGTCGGTTTGTTCAAGCAATAAGCCAGCAATTCTGCAAGCTGGTGGTTTGAAAGCATTATCTCGTCACTTGAAAAATTCATCGAATCAATCTGAACGTTTTATTCAAACATGTCTCTATACACTACGTAATCTTTCCGATGATCCATCTATAATGAATGAAAATCTTGAAGAATTGATAACTAGTCTCGTTGAATTGATAAATTCCGATAAGCCAAACATTATACTCTGTTTGACAGGAATTTTATCAAACATTACTTGTAATAATCAACATGCTAAACAGTTAGTGTGTCAATGTAACTCAATACCTTCACTTATAAATGTATTGGTCAAATTTTCAGATCGAGATGATATACTTGAACCGACCATATGTGTACTACGACATATAACTTTGAGACAACAAGAAGCGGAATTCGCATCAAATGCTATTCGAATAAACAATGGAATTCCCATTCTTGTAAAACTCCTCAATGCGACAACAAGATGGTTTTTACTTAAAGTAATCATAGGACTTTTGCGTAATTTAGCATTTAATGTGAATAATCATCAACAATTTCGTGAACAACAAGCAATTGTCAAACTCATCGCTTTACTTATTAAAGCACATAATGAGGTCAAACTACATAAAACAAATGAAACAAACACTTTAAATGCAAATGGTACTTTATTAAGTGCCAGTTTGTCGAATAGTATTGTGTATATTGATGGTGTATCAATGAATGAAATTTTAGAAAATATTGTTGGTACTATACAACAACTATCCAAACAACAGATCAATCGCGATCTCATTAGATCAAATAATGAATTGATACAAATATTAGTCGAATTATTGTATAGTGAATCAGAAGCTGTTCAACGCGTATCCGTAGGTACATTGTGTGAATTAGCCAAAGAGAAGGAGGGTGCAGATAAGATCGAACAAGAAGGTGCTCATGTACCACTTAGCAATTTATTGAACTCTAGAAATGAAGCAATTTCGTCCTATTCGGCTTCTATACTCTATAAAATGGGTGATAATGGAAAATCGATCGACTACAAGAAACGTCTAACTAATGAACTCGCTTCTTCACTTTACACAACAAGAGACGAATTACACAATCTGAATGTAAACAATTGGCAAATGACACTTAATTCAAATGGAAACGATTTAGACATTAACAATTTACTGTACGCTCCACAATTCTCTACACTTAATAATAGTTTAACTCAGAGCAACTTGAATCAAGTAAATTCTACTCTTTATCAAGATGTCTATAATACACAGGTAAATTTTTTTTAAAAAAATGTTTTTATTCAAAATAATAAATTTGCACAATTCAATTTATTTAGCCACCATTCGGAGCTATTCCATTAGATGGTACCTATGGACAAATTGCTGGCACTTTACAAATGCAAACTGCCCAACCAAATACTCAATGGTTTGATAATTTATAAATTAAAATGTTTAATGCCTATTCTTTTGTTTATAATTTTTACGTAATCATATTTCTTTAACTAAAGATTTTAGTCTAAGTTTTTATAAAATGATTTTATGATATTTCTCAACAGCCTAAAAGTCATTTAATGACGCTACATATACATTTTTTTTTTATTCAAACAAAATTTTGCTCTATGATGTAGTGATTAGCGAGTGATGAACGTCGTAAGTATGATGAAATAAAAAAATCAAGTGATTATAAAATACTCTCAATTATCGATTATTCTTAAAAAATAACACTAAACGAGTGATTAGATATATTAAATAGACAAATGAGGTTAAGCTGACCATTCCTGCTGGATAAAATTTAGCTGATTTGTAGAATCGAATTGACATCATGATGAAAAGTAAAAGAGCAGCGACTAGATTAGCATGAAAAAAAAATTAATTCTTAATACTCGTTATAATTAAATGAAACAGTGAAATAAATAAAACAAAAGCTTACATAATGCCAAAAAACTCCAATAAATATGTTTGGTAGCTAAATAACTTGCGATAAGAATAGGAATCGATATACCTGCAGATGCTATTAATGAAATGATTGATTTAGCCTCAATATATCCTACCACACCGAAGAAAATAAGAAATAATGCGAATCCAAGTGAGATCAGATCAAAAGATGAATAAAGCGACCTGATCCCATCATTGTTGATTATTTGAACACGTGGTCCTTCAGTCTGGTTAAAATTGTCCATTTTATGATTTCAAGAATTACTACTGTTTTAAAAATGTGTATCAAATGAATTAATAATTATATTTAAATAAATAAAAAGAAAAGATAGAAAAAAAAGATGTTCATTTACAAATGTAAACAATTTTTACGAAATAAAAATACGTTCCCCTTAAATAACGAATTACTTATTCTGTATTGTATATGATCTATTTAATATAATGCACAATATATAACAAATGTTTGATAGATCATTTAGTGCAACTGAATCCAATACTTGGATTTAAAATAATGTGTAAACATTTTAGTATTATCATATGTACTCCATTACAAAATTAATATTTTATAAACATTACTTACTTCTAACAAATATTTATCAGGTAAGAATGTTTAAAAAAGTACACAATTAATGATTTTTTTCTAATATTTTAAAAAAGAAAAAAAAAAGTTCAATGTATTTTTAATTTATGCATGATCCTTTCGACCAGAATAAAAAGATATAATTTCTAAGAGCGGGCTGTAGTAATATATATACATCAAATATAAATTCTGGTGTATATAACTTTTTTTTTGTTTAATATCAAATGTTATATAGTAAGTGCGCGCCTTTTAAGATCCCCTTGTCGTTTACATATGTTCGTTTATGAAGCATCATGATTGCGCATGTTCAAAAAAAATTTGTCGTTCAGTGTTGTTATATTTTACTTTATTTTCCCGCGCGTCGATTGTTTGCTTCAAAGTGAAAAAGGCTCATTTTATTTGACCTTTCTTGATTTCATATCACACAACATAAATTTTGATATTTTCGAACGCTAATGTTATTTTTAAGTGTAGTTCAATAGTTAGATCGAACAGTTAAGATGGGTGATCTAATAAATGATGTAAACATGGATGATTCATACGAAGAGATCGGCAGTTCAGAATTGAATAATGTGGACATAGAATTGTTTAACAAAATTGAAAATAATACTTACCGTGAGCCATTAATCACCAAGAGAAGATGGGCTCAAATATGTGGTACAAGTGATGATGAAGATGATGATTGGTTTGAACAGAATGTAGTGAATAACAAGACACTTCTTAGAGAATTAAAAGGCAATGCAAATGATGAGATAGATAAAATTACTGAAGTTGAATGCAATGATGTTTTCGTAAAAAGGCAAGAAAGAAAATTACTAAGCATCAGTGAGGAAGAAGATCAAAACGAAGATGATGAGCTCGTTAATATGATAAAAAAAAATGCAGGTGAGGCTAGGTTTGTTAATAATATTAAGAAATCAAGTTCTACTGAGAATAGAAAACGTCTAAGTGATATGCCGTTAAATCGAATTACAAATTTTACGGGCAAACCAAAGAAAACTAAAGTTGAAGATCTGTTCAAAAGTGTGCAACAGGCAACTATATCAGATTTTGCTTTAAATACATCGAGCAGTGATGAATATTTAGATTCGAGACTGAAAACGAATAACAATCGTACGGTTGAACGTGGTCGACTTAGATTGAGTAGTTTCAAATGTAAAAATAATCGTTTTCAGGCATCGTCACCAACGCCAAGTCGCTTATCTAGTTCATCTAGCTCTATTTCGACTTTAAGCTATTGTAATGATCCGGAAGTAATTCGACGAAGACAAAAACAAATCGATTACGGTAAAAACACAATCGGGTATCAGGAATACATCAAACAAATACCAAAATTCAAACGTAAAAAAGAAGATCCAAAAACACCAAACAAAAATTTAAGTTATTCTCGTAGGTCATGGGATCAGCAAATCAAATTGTGGAGAATAAAATTACATTCATTTGACCCACCAGAATATCACGCTGAAAATTCAGATGACATCGATTTAACCGACATTCTACCGTGTGACATACTCTGTTAGGTCACCCAGTTCACAACTTCATGAAATAGTGTGTATAGCTCTTCGTTTCCAGCTAAGTTAATATTTTTAGTCATTATCTAATTTAATAATTCTTATTTGAACACTCTGTCTTTAAATATTTATGGGAGCTATAAATTTAATTATAGCAAAATTGACTGCCTGTATATGGTTATATATATCGTTCCATTCATTATCTCATATTATATTTTATCTGATTCTTATGCAAGATTTATATCAAGTCCAGCAATTTCAATTTTTAATCTTTATATTCTTATTTTTTAAGTTAATTTCCTTTCTATTAAAATGTCATCAATTATTCGTTTATCAATTTTATAATTTTTATTCTAAATAAAAAATGTTTTTTTTTTTTTTCAAATTTGTTTGCCTACTTAATTAAAGTCGTAATTTAAAATTATTTGAAGACTTGTGCTTTGAGACATATGATGATTAATTTCAGAAAGCGATTCACAAGTACTGATAAATTATTTTTCAAATTCATATGTTATATATAATGTGTTATTTCTAAAAGTATTGAATTCTAATAAGGATTTTATAAATAATAATCAAATATTCTAAAAAATCACTATTAAAGATAAACAAATTTCACTAAGAAACTTATTGACAATATTCTTTTTTAATTATTAATTAAAATAAAATATCATTTATAATCATTTTTATGATTATAAAATTAAATTCGCTTAAATTTTATGTAATCAATAAAATTTTAGAAAATATTTTTTTTATCTATTATATTTTATCCATTTAGGTATCTAATTTTGAAATTTTCAGAATACATACTTCGTGGAATTATCAAAAAAACTTCCATATTAATTGTAACTGTTTTATTTTAAAAATTTAATAAACTTATTTGAAAATTGGAACAACCAAAAGAAATTAAAAGATATAATTCATTATATCTTATGTGAAAACAAAGTTGGAATATATTTTTTTTTTGTTTTTTTTTTTTTATCTGTATTATTTGATTTCTAGCTTACTATTTTTTTAATTTTTCGAAATTTATTATAAAAAATATATGAATTTTGAAATTTTATACATGCTGACAAGAAGATAGGAATAAATTTGTCAATTTTCAGCAAATTTTTGTCCTACTTAGTAAATTAGAATGGTAGGAAATAAATTCCACATTATATAGATCCTAAATTTAGATTCGAATATTAAGATCTTTTCAAATTTTGGTGAGTAGTAAAAATTTTAGCTTTGTGTGTTGAAATTTTCGTTTTACTTTCTATGTAGATATTCTCAAAGATGTCATTAAACAGACTGATGAATTTTTAACTAAATGTTTAGTTTAACGATTCGTACAATAATAAAAAAATGAGAAAGAAAGAAAACTAAAATCTTCTTTAAAAAAATTTTCATAAACTGGTGGACATCTCTAAGTAAATTCAAATGAAATTAGCGAATGGTTTTTCCATCTTTTTGATTACAAAAAAATTCTAGTATAAGTAGGTAGCTTTAATTCTGTGTTTTTTATTATTTTTTTTTTATAAAAAACAAAAGTCATTCATAAATTTCCTAAATATTAAAATTTAGTGATTAGTGAACGAATTAAACAAAAAAAAATAGGTCAAGCAAGTTATTAATGACACATCTAATAAATGATCAAAATGGATAGGAAAAAATTAAATGATTATCGATTAATCGAGAAAGAAAAACAAAATATGAAGATAAGTGAAAATACTCGTAAAGCAAAATTAAAATTTTTAAATATGAATATGCCCAACAATCACGCGATCATATGGGATTCTATAACTATCGAAAAATTAGTTCGTGATGGACCAGATACTTACATTGAAGAGATAATACCTCTTGATTTGAATACCTATAAGCAGCGACCATCAACCATTGATCAAAATGTAACTGGAATAATTGATTCATCAAACGACCCATTTCCTTCCTTAATCGAAAGTATATCGCCCAAAATTTCAAACAAAACATCAATATTAAATGATAAAAAATCAAATTTTGAAGGAACATCTAAAAGTTTGATTAATCATTCAAATTCAGACAATTATTTAAAAAATTACTCAAATGACAAACAAAATGACGACAATGACAATTTAGATTATTATTATTTATTGAATAATTTTGATGTATTCCTGATACCCGATTGTGTTTTTACCGTAATCGATTTGTTTTTGTCTTCGTCGAATTACTTCCGGATCATTACAATAGCTTAAAGTCGAAATA